>JBBDGP010002914.1:982500-1271727 GCA_037952835.1 Lithobates septentrionalis
CAGTGCAGACCCCCTCCATCAGTGCAGACCCCCTCAGAGCAGACTGCCCTCCATCAGTGCAGACCCCCTCAGTGCAGACCCCCTCCATCAATGCAGACCCCCTCAGTGCAGACCCCCCTCCATCAGTGCAGACTCCCTCAGAGCAGACCTCCCTCCATCAGTGCAGACCCCCCTCCATCAGTGCAGACCCCCTCAGAGCAGACGCCCCTCCATCAGTGCAGACCCACTCAGAGCAGACCCCCTCCATCAGTGCAGACGCCCTCAGCAGACCCCCCTCCATCAGTGCAGACCCCCTCAGAGCAGACCCCCCTCCATCAGTGCAGACCCCCTCAGAGAAGACCCCCCTCTATTAGTGCAGACGCCCTCAGCAGACCCCCCTCCATCAGTGCAGACCCCCTCAGAGCAGACCCCCCTCCATCAGTGCAGACCCCCTCAGAGCAGACCCCCCTCCATCAGTGCAGACCTCCTCAGAGCAGACCCCCCCTCCATCAGTGCAGACGCCCTCAGCAGACCACCCTCCATCAGTACAGACCCCCTCAGAGCAGAGCCCCCTCCATCAGTGCAGACCCCCTCCATCAGTGCAGACGCCCTCAGCAGACCCCCCTCCATCAGTGCAGACCCCCTCAGAGCAGATCCCCCTCCATCAGTGCAGACCCCCTCAGAGCAGACCCCCCTCCATCAGTGCAGACGCCCTCAGCAGACCCCCCTCCATTAGTGCAGACCCCCTCCATCAGTGCAGACCCCCTTAATCAGTGCAGATGCCCTCAGCAGACCCCCCTCCATCAGTGCAGAACCCCCTCCATCAGTGCAGACCCCCTCCATCAGTGCAGATCCCCTCAGAGCAGACCCCCCTCCATCAGTGCAAACCCCATCCATTAGTGCAGACCCCCTCAGAGCAGACCCCCCTCTATCAGTGCAGATGCCCTCAGCAGACCCCCCTCCATCAGTGCAGACCCCCTCAGAGCAGACCCCCCTCCATCAGTGCAGATGCCCTCAGCAGACCCCCCTCAGTGCAGACCCTCCCCTCCCATAACGCCCCCCAGGCCCAGGCACATGTCCATTACAGCGGCCGCCGGCGCCGTGTGTTCAGTGGAGAGGGGAGGGGCTGATCCGTGCGAGAGTAGAAGCCGATTCATTGGCTGCACGGATCGAGCCCCCTTCCTCTCTCCACTAAACACAAGGGGGAGCGATCTAGCGGCGGCGGCGGCACCGGCGGCCATTTTCCTGAAGCCAGCTTCCAAAAAAATGTAAAATGCAAACATTCCCGATTTTCCCTTGGCAAATCCCGATCCGGGACAGCCTCCGATCGGGACGAGAGTCCCAAAATCGGGATTGTCCCGGGAAAATCGGACTGTTGGCAACTATGCCCTAGCCTATCTATATACTACCCTGGTCTGTCCATATACCTGCGGTCTATGGCTGGCATGAGGAAGCGAGCCGGTGCCACCACTATTTGTCTTCAGGCCGGGTCCAGAGGCGCAGGTGCAGGCCTGTGGACCATGGCTTAAGAAATAGGTGGAAAGGCGCCGCAAAAATCTCAGTCAGGGGTGGAGCCAATGGGGGTTGGGGCGGTGGGAGGGGGCAAAATGAGGTTTCGCCTAGGGTGTCAAAAATCCTTGCACTAGCCCTGTGTTCATACTGTGTCTGTGGGATAAATATTTGTGTTTTTATATGCTTTTGATTTATTGCTATAATAAACTTTGTATTTTTTAAAGATTTTCCTCAATTGTGTTTTGCAAATCTTATATATGGTGCCTGAAAAGTCCATTGGATTTCCTTTTTTCTTTTCCTATTTACATTTAAAGTGAAAAAAAAACAAAAAACCTTACACGCCTCTCGGAAGTAAAAAGCTTTGGTCGAATTATCTGATGGTCCTGTTAGTGTTTCCTAAGCATGGAATGTACTCTCTGGGTCATTTCCTGCAGATGTGCTAGAGGTGATGCTCTCTGTTATGGATAATGGATGTCTGGTGACTCTTCAAGCAGCAGGCTTAGGGTGGCCTGGTGAGTTGTCTGCAAAGGTTTTAAATATTTGAGGCACTTCCTGAAGGCACTTGGTCTTCCCTCCTGGGTTTTTTCTTAGCGAGGATGCTACTGTAAGACCTATCTTTCCTCCAGTGGTTTGGGTCTAGGTATTGGAATGTAGGGAAGAGTTGGGTTCAGTCTGAACTCATGTTCTGCCAAACCTATAAGGAAGCTGTCAGTGAAAGCCCAATCAGCTGTAGCCAGGGGTTTCTCTTGCCCATAGCTGACCGTACACAAAGATACAGGAATGTTTGTGACGTCATAGCTATATTAGGGCAATATCATGGCCATACTTTATTTTTTTTTTCAAGATATGTTTATTGAGATTTTACATAAACAACAAACAACGTCAATGTCATGGGCATCATTGACCTAATATTGCAACATGACAATATTAGGTCAATGTCATGGCCATATTAGATCAATGACATGGCCATGATTGGCCTAATATGACCACATGGCAATATTAATTCAATGTCCTGGCCATATTAAGTCTATGCCATGGCCATCAATGACCTAATATGACCAAACGGTCATATTAGGTCAATGTCATGGCCTTATTAGGTTAATGTCATGGACATCATTGACCTAATATAACCACATCGCATGATCAGATGAATGTCATGGCCATCATTGACCTAATATAACTACTTGGTTATATTAGGTCAATGTCCTGGCCTTATTAGGTCAATGCCATGGCCATCAATTAACTAATATGACCACATGGCAATACTAGGTCAATGTCATGGCCATATTAGGTTAATGTCATGGATATTATTGACCTAATATGACCACATTGCATGATCACTTCAATGACATGGCCATCATTGGCCTAATATTGCCACATGGCAATATTAGGTCAATGTCATGGCCATATTAAGTCAATGGCAAGGTCTTAATTGACCTAATATGGCCACATGGTAAATGATGTCCCAAGCATCCCTGCCCTTTTGTGTGCATGTAGCAGCAGGATAGGGAATGCACTGACTACAGCTGATTGAGCCAGCATTGACAGCTTCCTTTTAGGTTCGGCTGAACCCAGGGTCTTCCCTAGTAGGGGGCTGCAAGGATCACCCTCCCTAGGAAGAACCCTTAAAGATGCTGGCTGAGAGATGTACTATTTCGGGTCTAGCAGAATCAAACTGCAGCTGCTTCCCACAAAAGAGGTGGTAAGAGGGCAGTTGATGGTAAAGTAAACTCGGGAACCTTGCCATGTTGTCCTGCTTCGAAACATAAGGATTGAGATGTCGCTAGAGCCTCAGTTGTCCACATTCTTAGTTTAAGTGTCCAGCCAGCAAAGCTCTGTGATAGAGGGACTCAGAACATAGAAAGCTGTTCAGAAGACCAGAGACTGTGTTCCATGTAGAAAGCTTCAGGTATTCTGTGCTTCCTCTGTCCTTCCTGATTTCCATGCACTAGTGCGGGCACCTGTGGCCCTCCAGCTGTTGCGAAACTACAAGTCCCATGAGGCATTGCAAGGCTGACGGTTACAAGCATGACTTCCAAAGGCAGAGGCATTATGGGACTTCTAGTTCCACAAAAGCTAGAGGGCCACAGGTTGAGCACCCATGCACTAGTGCAATAAATCTACACCAATCTAAGGTGACGGGCACTAATTTTTTGTACATTCGGAGAAAAGAAAAACTTCTGGAACTGAATGTGCCTAGGACCTTATTACTAATTAAGGGGGCTGAGGACCTTTGTGATGTAGCTGTTGCCCTGATGATGATTAATATTTAATTGAACTTTGTTAAAATGCTTAAGAACACCACCATAACATGTTTAAGTCATGACCGAGGAGTATTTTGCCTGCTGGATGTAAACCCAATTCTCCGAAGGATCATTCCACATCCAGGGTCTAATGGCCCATTACCAATTGGTTTGTGTTATTTCCCATGTTGACATGAGCCTTGGTCAGGCAGCTTATTCATATTGAAGAGGTTGCTAACACACCACCATGCAGATTTCAAAGTGTATTTTTTTTTTCTTTTTGGATTTCTACTGATGTCAGCCAGGAAGTGAAGAGGCAATTCAGTAATATATGAAATGTCTGTTCACGGATCATGCCTGGATAAACAAATAAAGATTTGACTTCAATCTTCATGTCTGCTCTGACAGTTACTTCTGTCTCAATGTGTTCCAACATGCCCATTCTCTACCCCAGACACTCATAGCCGACACAAAAAACACACTGTGCATGCACAGCCACCTCCCCGCCATTCAACAGGAAGAGATTGGCCAAAATGCACACTACCGTGGGTAGCCAAAGTAGGGGGGGCAGAGAACGGGCCTGGGACAGTGCACCTATTCTACATCACTCCTAGCAGTGGGGGGGGGGGGGGCACAGTTCCTCATCTTCACCTTGAGTGCCGGACAACCTTATCTCAGTACTTCTTGCAATTTTTGGCCAAGGCGAGCATAAGTAGATAAGAAGGATTTAGACAGTTGGCTGGGGTCTGACAGTCCCCTGGTTTTATATTGCAATCATATCTTGGCACAGTTAGTAATCTGCAATATTGTCCGCTTGTTTGGTTAACATTGGCAATATCCTCTAATGCAGACATTATTATCAGTTATTTCGAAAACATGACCTTGATTTCTGTCAAAAGGAACCACGTTCCAGCCACGACTCAGGAGATACACTCTAGTCAAACTTGAATACTTACTATGGGAAAGCATACCTCAACCACTTCAAAACCAAGCTTTTTTCTGACACTTCTTGCTTAAAATTCGTATTTTTTGCTAGAAAATGAGTTAGGATCCCCAAACATTATATACAGCATCTCACAAAAGTGAGTACACCCCTCAAATTTTTGTAAATATTTTCTTCTATCTTTTCCTGTGACAACACTGAAGAAATGACACTTTGCTACAATGTAAAGTAGTGAGTGTACAGCTTGTATAACAGTGTAAATTTGCTGTCCCCTCAAAATAACTCAACACACAGCCATTAATGTCTAAACTGCTGGCAACAAAAAGGAGTACACCCCTAAGTGAAAATCTCCAAATTGGGCACAATTAGCCATTTTCCCTCCCCGGTGTCATGTGACTCGTTAGTGTTACAAGGTCACAGGTGTGAATGGGGAGCAGGTGTGTTAAATTTGGTGTTATCGCTCTCACTCTCTCATACTGGTCACTGGAAGTTCAACATGGCACCTCATGGCAAAGAACTCTCTGAGGATCTAAAAAAAAGAATTGTTCCTCTACATAAAGATGGCCTAGGCCAGTGGTGGCGAACCTTGGCACCCCACATTATGGAGATAAAAAGAGGTGAGGGGATGAGGAGGGGTTATGGAGAGATGGAGATAAAAAGGGGTGAGGGGGTGAGGAGGGGTTATGGAGATATGGAGATAAAAAGGGGTGAGGGGGGTTATAGAGATAAGGGTGGGGGAAGTTATTGCTACATGGAGAAAGTAGGGGTGAGGGGGTGAGGAGAAGTTTTGGAGATGAGAAGGGGGTGGAGAGGTTTTGGAGATATGGAAGGGTTATTGAGATGAGGATAGGGGGTGAGATGGATCAAGGTGGGGTTATGGAAATGAGGAGGGGTTATGAAGTTGGGGAGGAGAGAAGTCCTTTTGACAGAAATCAAGGTCAAGTTTTCGAAATAACTGATAATTATGTCTGCATTAGAGGATATTGCCAATGCTAACCAAACAAGCGGACAATATTGCAGATTACTAATCCTCACCTTGAGTGCCGGACAACCTTATCTCAGTACTTCTTGCAATTTTTGGCCAAGGCAAGCATAAGTAGATAAGAAGGATTAAGACAGTTGGCTGGGGTCTGACAGTCCCCTGGTTTTACATTGCAATCATATCTTGGTACGCTGATACCGGCTCCTTCTTATGTGAATCCTGGACCCAAGTCTTGTTCTCCATATGTCTAAGTCCCTCAATGGGTACGGGGGCCGTAAATGAAAAGAAGGGGAAAGGTCCTCATTATCAGTGCAGTCCCAACAGTGCCCACCAGTGCTGCCAATCAGTGCCCACTAGTGCTGCCAATCAGTGCCCACTAGTGCTGCCAATCAGTTCCCACTAGTGCTGCCAATCAGTTCCCACTAGTGCTGCCTATCAGTGCCCACAAGTGCTGCCAATCAGTGCCCACAAGTGCTGACAATCAGTACCCACCAGTGCTGCCAATCAGTACCCATCAGTGCCTCTTCATCAGTGTCACCTATCAGTGCCACCTACCAGTGCCCATCATTGCCGTCTACCAGTGCCTATCAGTGCCACCTATCATTGCCTATCAGTGCCGCCTACCAGTGCCCATCATTGCCGTCTACCAGTGCCTATCAGTGCCCATCAGTGCCACCTATCATTGCCTATCAGTGCCACCTATCAGTGCCCTTCAGTGCCACCTATCAGTGCAGCCTCATCAATGCAGCCTATGAGTGCCCATCAGTGCGGCCTCATCAGCGCACATCACTGAAGGAGAAAATTGACCTGTTTGCTAAATTTTAAAACAAACTATGAAAAAAAAAATGTTTTTTTTTCCAAAATTTGCAGTCTTTTATTATTGGTTTAGCAAAAAATAAAAAAGCCCAGTGGTGATCAAATACCACCAAAAGAAAACAAAAGTTGTGTGAAAAATGTTTTAAATGAAAATGTTATATGAGTACAGTGTAGAACACAGGTGGCAAACACAAGGCCCGCCAGGCCATGTCGTGTGGCCTGCACAGCGATCGCCGGATGCCACCTCCTGTAAACGCCAGCTGCTTTCCGCTCTCACAGAACAGGTCTCCTTGGCAACAGGAGTAAACACGCTCTCCTGCTCTCTCCTTCTCAGTCTCCCTAGCGGCGCTGTGTGTGTTCGTGTAGCTGAGCGCATGCGCTGTTGGTCCGGCAAAGCCTGTCAGTGGGAGAGGTACCTGATGGCTCCGGTGGCTGTGTGTTCTAATCTACATCCAGCGGCTGCATCTTGAGGGCGGGCTTTTGAGGACTTAGTGGCCATGAAAGAATTCTTGCAAATGCCATCAGGTAGGAGAGAGTACAGATGTGAGGTTTGCTGTGGAAGGTGGAAGGGGGGGCGGAGGGCTGTGGAGGTGTGTAGGAAGATGTGTTTAGAGATGGAGGGCGTGCGGGCAAAGTGCTGGGTGTAGAGATCAGAACCCAGAAGGAGGGGTTGAAATGAGATGTTACAGTGCACCCCTGAACCCCTGCACTCTGTACCTAGCGCACCCCTTGATCTGTGCACTTTGTACATATTGCACCTCTGAATCTGTGCACTCTGTACGTAATGCACCCCTGAACCCCTGCACTCTGTATGTAGTTTACTGCTGACCCCTGAACTCTGTATGTAGCATAATCCTGACACAATCCTGAACCCCTGCACTCTGTACGTAGCGCACCCTTGAATCTGTGCTATCTGTACTTAGCGCATGGCTCAACCCTGCTCTCTGTACGTAGCATAATCCTGACGTAATCCTGAACTCTGCACTCTGTGCATAGTGCGACACAGATAAAACCGGCCCTTTGAGGGCAACCACACTGCCCGCGATGAAATTGAGTTTGACACCCCTGGTGTAGAATGACCGCTCAATTGTCATTCGAAGTGTGACGGCGCTGAAAGCTGATAATTGGCCTGGGCAGGAAGGGGGTAAAAGTGCCCGGTAGGCAAGTGGTTAAAGGGACCTCAACCTAAACAATGGAGATATATATCTGCCTTCCTGGCATCCTGTAAAATACTTACATTGTGCCAAGCCAAGTAGGCAACAAAGATCATACCTGGAGGTAAATCTCAGTCCTATAAAAAAAAAAAAAAAAAAAAAGAACCAAGAAGTGCCTATTACCTTAAATTACAGATTTCCCGCTATATGACAGACGTGGTGTATAAGAATGGAAAATTACCACACCTGGTCACTTCATATCTAGTTCATGTGTCATAAAATGGAACAGAGCTTGTGTGAGATGGATGACAATCACCCCGGCAAAATAAGAAAAGCAGCACTTGTCCCCAATCACCTCGGTGTCGTTAAAACGTAGATTATTATTATGGCTCTCAATCGATCCTGAGATCGCTCATAATGGACATCCATCACACACACACAAGATACGACTGAACACTTTCCTGAGCCTCTGCTCTCTGTACAGTCCACGCATCTTTCTCCGTCTTTTCTGTGACCGTCAGAGACGTGTGACACATATTACAGTCTTCTCCTCTGTAATGGTGAGTTTCGTGCCGCTGAATGTCCATCAGGTCCTGGAAATGTTTCATGAAAGGATAATAAGTGTTATGCACTAACGAGAGATAAGGGGGAGCATCCAATGTTCAGAGTGTGCAGAGAGAGGAACGTTATTAATGTCAGCCTTTCACTTCATCATTATTATAACAGCTGAACTCCCAAGCAGATGTGTGATACACACATTTCTCAAGCTCTGTATTCATTAATACAACTTCTGATTGCCTTGGTCTCAGTCTCTTGCTGTCCCTCTACAGCAGAGCTCAGGCCAGTAGAGGGAACAGCAGCACGTGGAACCATTCTGTTAATGTACCCCTCTGTTAATGTACCCATCTGAGATGCTTCAGGGGTGGGGGGGTTGTTTGCCGCCGTAAAAAACACGAGCCGCCACCAGTCTTATTTTTTTAATTTAAGAATAACAAACATGTGTATACTTACCTGCTCTGTGCAGTTGGTTTTACACAGAGCAGCCTCAATCCTCCTCTTATCAGGCACTTTTTGGTGCTCCTTGCCTCTCCCTCCTGCTGAGTGCCCCCACAGCAAGCAGCTTGCAATGGGGGTACCCAAGCCGAGCCGCTGCTCTGTGTATCCATTCAGACACGGAGCCACAATTCGGCCCCACCCCCTCTCTCACCTCATTGGCTCACTGACTTTAATTGACAACAGCGGGAGCCAATGGCACCCCCCCCCCCCTGCTGTCGGGCAGCCGAGAATCTTGTACAACATCGGTGGACCAAGATAGGGCTTAGGTAAGTTTGTGGGGGGGGCTGCTGCACCCCGAAGGCTTTTTATCTTAATGCATAGAATGCTTTAGGACAGGGATATGCAATTAGCGGACTTCCAGCTGTTGCAGAACTACAAGTCCCATGAGGCATAGCAAGACTCTGACAGCCACAAGCATGACATCCAGAGGCAGAGGCATGATGGGGCTTGTAGTTTTGCAACAGCTGGAGGTCCGCTAATTGCATATCTCTGCTTTAGGATAACAAGCCTTCTGACTTTATAACCACTTTAAGCTCATTCCTATTGAAGACTTGTATGGTAAAATGTTCTGCTTGAAGCCGATCACAGGGACCATTACATCCAAACTGACTATTGATGGATATAAATCTCCTTTAATTTATTCAGTGGGGTGACTTTTCTGGCTGTTTGTCGATTTCCTTTCCTCTCGCTTTGACAATCATGTTTTTTTAGTAGTCTAATTGGTTTTCAAGGTAGACGCTGATTGTAACTCTTGACTTTCACCATCCCGAAGGACAAGAGGACTCTCAAATCACTACTGAGGGACCCATTACAAGATTAGAGGTGACAGTGCAAAACCTTTTTTTTTTTTTTGCCTGCGATTCCACTCACCACTCTGGGAAATAATTTCTAGATGGAGACTGTGCCGCTGGGTGTCAAGGTCCTTAGGGCATTCATGAAGTGCGAAAGGCCTGCAAAGCATTGCAGATGGGCACAGAGAAAGAAAAACCAACAAGAGCATCCAACTTCAGCAGCTACTGTATATCATGTAGTGCAATCAGCATCCCTGTTAAATTTAATCTGAGATAAGACTAATGTACCATGCCAACTGAGTAGACTGATGGGTAGATTTTATAGCTATTTAACTCCAACTTCAGCTTGTAGACAGGTGCAGTCTGTACTCCCCACTGCAGATGACGCTCGACCCAAGTGTCAATAAAGAAGGCAAAGGAAGTTGTGAAGAGCTTGGTTCCTCTATGACTTCCTGCGGTCATAGGGAGACAGCTGTCCAATAGGACAATGGTACCCCATTTGACTCCAGAGGCCATTTTGAATCAGGCAGAATCTATTTCAGACTCCGGGTCCCGGGTTTGGTGCACTTTATGGCCAGTGTAGGGACAGGATCCCTGTGTGGCAGGGACGGTGCTTAGAGGTAGGGAAAGGTTCCAGAGGAGTAGCGGAAGTGCAGGGACTTTGTCATTCTCTCCTCAGAAAGCCTCCCCTTTGCGTGTGGATTGGCCAGGCTGCACTCTGCTCCTGGTTGCAGACACTGATGACATCTTAAAGTCTTTAGACTGCTTTTGCTGTTCGTTGCTCTGGACGGGCGTGCCTACCCACTGGGCCTGGAAAAGTTATGTTGAACCTTTCTACAATATAACTTTATTGCCTGACTTGGGCCCTTTGTGTTTACTGCCTGCCACACTACACTGAACCTTGCTCACACTTGACAGCAGTCGGCAGTATATATCCCTCTTCGCAGCTGGTGCCGAAGGACTTGCAGGGATCATGGTGGTGCCAATAGAAGTGTCCTTGGCCTTAGTACTGAAGTGTAATAGGTCAAACATCTCTCTATTGAGTGGCGGGGAGAGACTGGAGAGTGCCATGCATCTGTACCAGATTCTCACTCAGGTGATCGTGGAGCTGGCCATTAACTCCTTAAAGGATGAAGTCCTACGAGCGATGATGGTGCTTCCAGAGGATTCCCGTGCCAGCTTAGAGCAGATTGTGGCATGTCTGGAGGGCCTGTTTGGGGAAAGTGTAACAGTCCCTGTATTGAGACGTAGGTCCTTCATCCACAAACAGCAGAACAAAAACCTAACCCACTTTGCAGTAGCCCTCCAAAATCAGTGGAAATGCCCGGAGAACAACGATGTACTTGGCTGTGCTGACATAAACGCCTCAGACAAGTTGCTGGGGTAACAGTATGTGGTGGGGATGAAGGCCAGCCCCATTAGGAGAGCCCTGCAAGAATGAATAAAGGTGCAAACCTACCTTACTTTCAACAACACTGTCATGGATGTGGTTGCACAGGAGCAAGAGAATTCTGAAGCAACTGTGCTCATGACTAAGAAACATGAACCACTACACATAAGGGAAGAGGCCTTGGCACTGTCCCCTCTGTCGGCCATGCAGACCACTATCAGGGAGCTAAGCCAGACCAGGTAGTGGGGTGGGTCAGGCTCATGGTGACCCACAGTCCAGTAAGTTCGGCAGTGTTTATGATCCTGGGCATGAACTTTCTGAAGGACCTAGACCTATCCTGCTTGCTGGCCAAGACTGAACAATTGGGAAGACGTGCATGGGGCTGTGACCTGCGAGTTGTTTTTATTCCTCTGCCTGCCCTGGTTGCTGCCCCTACAGGCAGCAACCAGGGCAGGCAAAGGAACACAAGGTAACCTAAGTGGGAATAGGCAAGGGGGTAGGTTGCCTTGTGTTTCTCTGCCTGCCCTGGTTGCTGTCTGGAGGGGCGCTTCGGATGAGATGTCCGCCGCAGCTCCCAGTTGGGAGCATCACTGTGGATGGCTATGTTGCACGGTACCACACCACCACCATACGAACCCAGTGAGTTTATTTGTATTTAGGTTGGGGGTTCCACCCCGCCATTTTACATGTTTGCTTAAAGATCATCATTTGAGACAATCTCTTTACCCTTAGATTCATCTTGTGCTTTCTCCTGACGAGTGGCCCTCTAGTCACGAAACGCGTAGAGTTGCCATACCCTTCATTACCAACCAGTACTTCCTGATACCAAGTCTACCCTTTATACCCCTTTTTCAGGATCTTGAGGTCATAGGCCTTGCAAGTATTACTATGTATTACCAGTTTTTATCCTTACTCTTCTTGGTGAACTCTGGAAGTTTATTGCTTACTATACAATGTGATAATGAACTCAAAACATTTTATGTTTTGTACCATTATGCTATTACTGTTATGTATTGTATATTTTACATGTCCTATATTTGACTGTACCTCATGGCAATCAATAAAATCCTCCAAACAGTTCCACCATTTTACTTTATTGCTATCACCGGCTTCATACAAAGTCCCACCCCCTTGTCCTTTACCCCCCTTTCTCAACTTAGGAACCTTCCCGGTCCCACTTCCGAATCACATCACCATCGACGACCTCTACGTGGTACCCAGTCACTGCATCTCCGGACTCAGCCAGGAATGGAAGCTGTGTGTGCCCCATTGTAAGCCACCACGACCTTCCTGGATGTTATACAATACAGACAGTTACTGGAACAACTGGCAATCCCCTTTAAGGACTACCCTGTGCCTCAACAACATATTCTCCATCAGCTACTAGAGAAACACCTACTGGTCTTTGCAACTATGGCTGTCACCAGTCACCAGCTCTCTGCTCAGGGAGCTCTGAAAGCCAAGTGATTGGCTGGTGTTTGATCGCTCGGTTCTCAGAGCCGTCAGGGGACAGATGCTGCATTGGACCAATGTTGCATCTACCAAGGTAAGTATGATTCCCAAAAAAAAAAAAAATCCCATACTTCTTTTTTTAAAAAAACTTTAAGATGGGCATCTGAGTGAAGGCAATATAAAGGGATATGGGAAATGGTATTAGCATAAACACCCACACAGGTTGAACTGGATAGACCGATGTCTTTATTCCACCTTACCAACTATGTAACACTTTATGAAGGAGACAAGCAATTGCAGCTTGCACAGTGGCGGCCCGTAATGCAGGACGTAATGCAGGACGCAGGAGCACCGCCCCCCTAATCCATGTGTGCTCCTAATCCAGAGGCTCTAACAGGCTTAAAAAAAGGGTTGGCTCAGGGCGCAGAGCACCACCACCTAGTTGTGTGACAATAGCGAATTAATATTCGCTATTGTCTTCCTGATTCTCCTACCGGTCAATCAGGAAGCGGGTCCTGAGAGGAGGTGTGGGGGGGGGGGGATTTGGGTTGCCTGTGACAAAAAATATACCACCAGCAGCCACTGAGCTTTCATATTTCTTTTTTTTTGAGGGAAGAATGAGAATGTTGGATGTATTATAATTCAGTGAGTCGATTCTTCCATAATAGGATATAAGGCTTCCTCATCTTCTGTAAGGTAGTAGGAAAGTAGGTCAGCTAAGCATGAATCTGCACATTCTGATCCAGAGGCTTCTAATGGGCTCAAAAGTCCTTCACGTATCCAGAGTGTTCCAATTAATTTATAGTGGCTGAAGTACATCCTTCGGTAGGACACATCTGTTGTCCTAATCACTGCGTGGCAGGAACCTTGTTATGCCCACGTTGGTTGATTGTTAGCCCTCAAGGACAGTGTGTTACTACAAGGTAAAAGTGAAGCAGAAAACAAAATTATACAACTTTTATTATGTTGTTTCCTTTTTTATGGCTTTGCATAGAATACACTGTCAGTACACCCTATTGTTGTAACAAATTAACTTTGATTGATTGATTTTTTTATTTTTGAAGTTACTGGAAATGTAACATTTTGGTATTCCAGTAAGAAACAGAAATAGAAGAAAACATAATTTTCAGGTGGAAGAGGAGAGGAGAAGCGAAAAGAGGAGAAGAGAGAGGAGAGAGTAGAGGTGTCACGTACCTGATCGGAGACTGAAATTACCAAGTTGGCCTCTCTTGTATCTCCAGCTCAGGTCCCACTGAAGGTGGAATAGGAGGTACTGAGGGACAGAAGGAACACGAGTGCCGGCAGGTGTTGATAGGAGCACTAGCAGCAGGAGGTGCGGTAGCAGGCAGGCTGGTAGAACATCAGGTCGGGAACAGTAGCTGTGCACGAAAGATCCAGCTGAGGTTAAAGGGGCACTCCACAGGTGCTGCAGGTTCCAGATGAGTAGCCTGTCAAAGCTCCCAGTAGACTTGAGGCAGGAACACACGGTGATGAGCAGAGTTGGTACAGATGACAACCAGGTAGGCACTCGAATAGGACGTGGGAACAGAAGGGTGGTCAAAGGGATAGCCAAGGTCATATGGCGGAGATGTGGTCAGAAACAGGCGACAAGGCAGATGCAGGATCCAAGTTCAGGTCAGAGGCAAGCTGGGTCGGCAACAAGGAAACACGCAGAGTAATAGCAGGATACGAGGAACAACTGAAAGACCAGTTAGCACCAGTGTTAATTTAGTAGAGGAAAACATTTTCGTCAGTGCCCTTTTACAGTGACAAAAACGAAACAAACAGTAAATTTTATGAAAACTTTGACGAAAATTTTGTTTTCGTTAATGAATGAAAATGAAACAAAGATGTGAGGCAGGGACCCTTAACCTCATGAACTTCCGGTTTCATGGAGTTCTGCCTGCCTCTGCTCCCAGAAAGCAAACAAGCGAGTCAAGTCTATAGCGTGCTTCGCTTAGCAGCAGTTGCAGCACTGTGCATCCAGCATTACAGTCCCCAGACAACCATCCAGAGCAGCACTGTGCCCCCTCCCAACTCATGGCGACCACTGTCCAGAGCAGAGAGCACTGTGAGTGTGTGCATTAAAATTGCAGGCCTGCAGCCTCCCCCCAGACCACCGTCCATCCAGAGCACTGTGTGTGTGCATTACAGGCCTCCTCAGGCCACCGTGCAGCATTACAGGCCTCCTCAGACCACTGTCCAGAGCAATGTGCAGCATTACAGGCCTCCTCAGACCCCTGTGCAGCATTAAAGGCCTCCTCAAACCACCATCCAGAGCACTGTGGAAAATTACAGGCCTCCTCAGACCACATTCCAGAGCACTGTGGATATTTACAGGCCTCCTCAGACCCCTGTGCAGCATTAAAGGCCTCCTCAAACCACCATCCAGAGCACTGTGGAAAATTACAGGCCTCCTCAGACCACCGTTCAGAGCACTGTGGATATTTACAGGCCTCCTCAGACCACTGTCCAGAGCACTGCACAGCATTACAGGCCTCCTCAGAACACCGTCCAGAGCACTGTGCAGCATTACAGTAAATGGCAACAGCTCAAATCATTGCATGACCTACTGGTGCCTTTTGCGGAACATTCTAAAACCCTCCAGAGTGACAGCATGTCCATGTCTCTGGCTGTCCCTGCCCTCTTTGATCTACTCAGCCACCTTGAGGACTTTAAACAGAAAACTAGCTACCGAGACCTTGCCACAATTGCACAGAGAATGAAAGGGAATGTAAACCAGTGTTTTTCTTCATTCTTAGATCCAACTGATGTGTTTTTGTCACTTGCAGCAGCTGCTTGTTTTGTCAACCCCCCTACTGTGAAACCCTTGTTGATGTTGTGGATGAGAATATTCAGGAATTTTTTAAAAAGGCAGAGGATCATGCCTTAAGAAAATCCACATTGCCCCCCACACAGAGAGGGTATTCAGTGTCACAGGTGTCCTCTCTAGAGGGCGGCAGAATAGAGCAAGGGTCAAAGTGTTTTTACTTAATTGGTTGATGACCAGCCTCCGCAGTTTTACTGTGGCAGAATGGCACGGCTGGGCGAAACGACGTTACCTTACATCGCTTCACCTTTTGGCCACTAGGGGCGCGGAGGCGATGCCAGTGCCCTGCGATCGCTCATGATAGAGCGAGAACCGGGATCTGTGTGTGTATACACACAGATCCCGGTTCTCTCAGGGGAGAGGAGACAGATTGTGTGTTCATACTAAGTATGAACACCGATCTCTCTCTCCTCCTAGACAGTCCCATCCCCCTACTGTTAGAACAAACCTAGGGAACACAGTTAACCCCTTGATCGCCCCCTAGTGTTAACCCTTTCTCTGTCAGCGAAGGGATTAATCAGTGCATTTTTATAGCTCTGATCTATACAGTAATCAGTGCATTTATACAGTAATCAGTGCACTTTTATAGCTCTGATCACTGTATCAATGTGAATGGTCCCAAAAATGTGTCAAAAGTGTCCAATTTGTCTGCCGCAATATCGCAGTCCCGATAAAATCCGCAGACCGCCGCCATTACTAGTAAAAAAACTGAGGGAAAAAAAATGTGTTTTTTCGAAAAAAAATGTGGGCTATTTATTATAGCAAAAAAGTAAAAGATAGTTTTTTTTCCTAAATTTTCGCTCTTCTTTTTGTTTATAGCGCAAAAAATTAAAACCGCGGAGGTGATCAAATACCACCAAAAGAAAGCTCTATTTGTGGGGAAATAAGGACGTCAATTTTGTTTGGGTACAGCGACGCACGACCGCGCAATTGTCAGCTAAAACGACGCAGTGCAGCATCGCAAAAAATGGCCTGGTCATTGAGCAGCCACATCTTCCGGGGCTGAAGTGGTTAAAATGAATCGAAACAAATAGAAGTGTTTTATTCTCCAGGTGTTTTTATTTCTGACATAAGAAGCATACCTAATACTTGTTGGTTGTGTTAATTGCTATAGGAAGAATCAACATTTTCAACAACAGTTTTAATTGTCAGTTTAAATTCATAGAAAAAATGTTCAGGCTACAAATGCCATTAGTATGTGGAACTATAACAACCACCACTTTTTATCAACTCCTCTCTCTCTAAGCATTGACGCATTTGACAATAGAGGTACATTAATTAGTAATTAATTAATAATAATTAAGTAATAATTAGTGTAATAAATCACACTAATGAAAAAGAAAAAATAGATCAGTAACTGTGAGAAAGGGCAGCCCTACATCGGGGTCCTGCCTCAGTAGTCTTTTTTAGTGTGATATTTACCTCTATTGTCATTGCGAATGCTGAGAGAGAGAGGAGTTGATACAAAGGGGTGAGTGTTATAATTCACACACTAATGGCATTATTGTAGACCGTGCACTTTTTCTTGGAATGTGTCTGAGAATTAGAACTGTTAAAATAATAAAACTGACAGTAAACTGATTCTTATTGTAGAAATAAGCATTACCCTCGAGTATTGGTTTATTATGCTATACTAGACTACCTGTCATGAGAGGGTTTACCCGTTGGTGGCGCTATCGGCCTCTTGGATTGCAGTACCAGTGTCCACCAGCGGGTGTCTTCCAACACCTGGGACCTGCAGTAAGAGGTCTCTCCTGCTGGTGGCACTGTTGCATCCTTGGGCCGTAGTACCGGTGTCCACCAGCGGGTGCACTCCGGCAGTGTGGAGCAAACAGCACATTCTGCGATCAGCTGTGACATGAGGTCAATTACCACAGCCTTATAAATACCCGGCAAGCCCTCATAGGCTTGCCATCTTCCTTCCTTGCGCCCTGATCTGTTAGCCTGTAAACCTGTATCGGACCCTGAACCTGTTCCTGAGCCTGCATCCTATCTCATCCATTATCTCCCTTTCCCAACCTGCCCTTGTTCAGTTGCTGATCTCCTGTGTATGACCTTGGCTTGGCTACGTTTATGTTTCTGGTATATCCCTTGTTCCTGCTGACCTGCTGTGTATGACCCTGGCCTGGCTGACATCTGTGATTCCGGTATTGCCCCTTGCTGTATATATTATCTGTTGTCTGTGGGTTTCTGTCGGTTGGTTGAGCACTATTTATATTTGGGGTGTTTGTTTGTTTATATTACTTATCTTAAATAAACATTCTTATTTCACTTTACATGCGTTTTGGTTTCCTCTTTGCAGTCCACACAATCTGGTCACACCTGTTCATGACAGTATACCAAGGCCATCTCTGACCAGAAGTGGCTGCACAAGGGAACCATCTCGGTTCTGTTGCACATTACTGGGATGAATTCAGATATAATTGCTTATTATGCTCTGCTGGCAACAGAGAGTTCTGAATATCTCCGCCAGACATTGGAAGGGTGGTCCAGTGATCAGCTGCTGGAGATTATCCGTTTAGCTCACTCTGTGGTCGATCAGGGCAGTATACGGTTTGAGGATGTTCAGCCTTTGATTGGAATGTGTACAGAGCTGGCTCTGCCTTGTATCCCAAAGGGCCATGATGACTTTTCTCCCCCCTTCAGCATTAACCAGGTTGCGTCCTTAGTATGGCTGTTGGAGGATGACTCTGCATCCTTTTTTGAGCATTATTCGGTTTGTCCCAAACAGTTGTTGAAGGATTGTATAGATGAAGTGCAGTCGCTGGTCAGACAGGGAATGTGAGGCCACTTTTGTGCTACCTGTACTTCAGGCATGGTCAGACCTGTTATGCCCAGCTTTCAGCTCTCCACAAACCAGACCTGCTACTAAATACCTGCCTGCTCAGATGTCCTTTCTCCCATCACCTCTGGCAACCTCAGCTGCAGTCCAATATACCCTGCTCCCCACCAAGTATCAATGCCCTGTTTCTACTTCCTGCACCTATCCTGCCTTTAACCCACCTGCCTCTTCTCTAATACCTGCAACTTCCCCACAAGAACTCCCTCTGGCCGCTGTTCCCCCTTCCTTGCCATATCCCAGCCCTTCCTTTCAGTATGCCTCACCTCCTGTCTACAGTCCTACAGCCGCCTACAGATCTCCAGCAGTTAAGCCAAAGAAGAAACGAAAGTTCTTCCCCACTCACACAATCCTGCCAGTAACCCAACCTGCTCCCACTTTCCAGTCTGATGTGCCGGCTTCCCAGTCTGATGTCTTGATGCCTGCCTATCAGCCTGATGTTCCAGCTTCCCAGCCTGATGTTCCAGCTTCCCAGCCTGATGTTCCAGCTTCCCAGCCTGATGTTCCAGCTTCCCAGCCTGATGTTCCAGCTTCCCAGCCTGATGTTCCAGCTTCCCAGTCTGATGTTCCAGCTTCCCAGTCTGATGTTCCAGCTTCCCAGTCTGATGTGCCAGCTTCCCAGTCTGATGTGCCAGCTTCCCAGTCTGATGTTCCAGCTTCCCAGTCTGATGTGCCAGCTTCCCAGTCTGATGTGCCAGCTTCCCAGTCTGATGTGCCAGCTTCCCAGTCTGATGTGCCAGCTTCCCAGTCTGATGTGCCAGCTTCCCAGTCTGATGTGCCAGCTTCCCAGTCTGATGTGCCAGCTTCCCAGCCTTATGTCTCGATGCCTGCCTACCAGCCTGATGTGCCAGCTTCCCAGTTTGACGTGCCAGCTTCCCAGTTTGACGTGCCAGCTTCCCAGTTTGATGTGCCAGCCTCCCAGCCTGATGTATTGAAGCTTGCCTTCCAGCCTGATGTCTTGATGCCTACCTACCAGTCTGATGTGCCAGCTTCCCAGTTTGATGTGCCAGCTTCCCAGTTTGATGTGCCAGCTTCCCAGTCTGATGTTGCAGCTTCCCAGTCTGATGTTGCAGCTTCCCAGTCTGATGTTGCAGCTTCCCAGTCTGATGTTGCAGCTTCCCAGTCTGATGTTGCAGCTTCCCAGTCTGATGTTGCAGCTTCCCAGTCTGATGTTGCAGCTTCCCAGTCTGATGTTGCAGCTTCCCAGTCTGATGTTGCAGCTTCCCAGTCTGATGTTGCAGCTTCCCAGTCTGATGTGCCAGCTTCCCAGTCTGATGTGCCAGCTTCCCAGCCTTATGTCTCGATGCCTGCCTACCAGCCTGATGTGCCAGCTTCCCAGTTTGACGTGCCAGCTTCCCAGTTTGACGTGCCAGCTTCCCAGTTTGATGTGCCAGCCTCCCAGCCTGATGTATTGAAGCTTGCCTTCCAGCCTGATGTCTTGATGCCTACCTACCAGTCTGATGTGCCAGCTTCCCAGTTTGATGTGCCAGCTTCCCAGTTTGATGTGCCAGCTTCCCAGTTTGATGTACCAGCTTCCCAGTTTGATGTACCAGCTTCCCAGTTTGATGTGCCAGCTTCCCAGTTTGATGTGCCAGCTTCCCAGTTTGATGTGCCAGCTTCCCAGTCTGATGTTGCAGCTTCCCAGTCTGATGTTGCAGCTTCCCAGTCTGATGTTGCAGCTTCCCAGTCTGATGTTGCAGCTTCCCAGTCTGATGTTGCAGCTTCCCAGTCTGATGTTGCAGCTTCCCAGTCTGATGTTGCAGCTTCCCAGTCTGATGTTGCAGCTTCCCATTCTGATGTTGCAGCTTCCCAGTCTGATGTTGCAGCTTCCCAGTCTGATGTTGCAGCTTCCCAGTCTGATGTTGCAGCTTCCCAGTCTGATGTTGCAGCTTCCCAGTCTGATGTTGCAGCTTCCCAGTCTGATGTTGCAGCTTCCCAGTCTGATGTTGCAGCTTCCCAGTCTGATGTTGCAGCTTCCCAGTCTGATGTTGCAGCTTCCCAGTCTGATGTTGCAGCTTCCCAGTCTGATGTTGCAGCTTCCCAGTCTGATGTTGCAGCTTCCCAGTCTGATGTTGCAGCTTCCCAGTCTGATGTTGCAGCTTCCCAGTCTGATGTTGCAGCTTCCCAGTCTGATGTTGCAGCTTCCCAGTCTGATGTTGCAGCTTCCCAGTCTGATGTTGCAGCTTCCCAGTCTGATGTTGCAGCTTCCCAGTCTGATGTTGCAGCTTCCCAGTCTGATGTGCCAGCTTCCCAGCCTTATGTCTCGATGCCTGCCTACCAGTCTGATGTGCCAGCTTCCCAGTTTGACGTGCCAGCTTCCCAGTTTGATGTGCCAGCTTCCCAGTTTGATGTGCCAGCCTCCCAGCCTGATGTCTTGAAGCTTGCCTTCCAGCCTGATGTCTTGATGCCTACCTACCAGTTTGATGTACCAGCTTCCCAGTTTGATGTACCAGCTTCCCAGTTTGATGTACCAGCTTCCCAGTTTGATGTACCAGCTTCCCAGTTTGATGTGCCAGCTTCCCAGTTTGATGTGCCAGCTTCCCAGTTTGATGTGCCAGCTTCCCAGTTTGATGTGCCAGCTTCCCAGTCTGATGTGCCAGCTTCCCAGTCTATTGTCCCTGTGCCTGCCTTCCAGCCTGATGTTTCAGTGCCAGCTTCCCAGTCGGATGTGCCAGCTTCCCAGTCGGATGTGCCAGCTTCCCAGTCTGATGTGCCAGTTTCCCAGCCTGATGTCTTGCAGCTTGCCTTCCAGTCTGATGTCTTGAAGATTGCTTCCCAGTCTGATGTGCCAGCTTCCCAGTCTATTGTCCCTGTGCCTGCCTTCCAGCCTGATGTCTCAGTGCCAGCTTCCCAGACTGATGTGCCAGCTTCCCAGACTGATGTGCCAGCTTCCCAGACTGATGTGCCTGCTGCCCAGCTCGAAGTGCCCATGCCTGCTGCCCAGCCTGATGTGCCTGCTGCCCAGCTCGAAGTGCCCGCTGCCCAGCTTGGTATGTTCCTGCCCGCTGTCATCTCGGATGTGCCCGCTGTCATCTCGGATGTGCCCGCTGTCATCTCGGATGTGCCTGCTGCCTGCTCGGATGTGCCCGCTGTCTTCTCAGACGTACCCACTGTCCAGTTTGATGTACCCGATGCCCAGTCTGATGTGCCCTCATCTGTTCGGTTTGAGGCCATGAACTTTGGACAATTGTACCTTGTTAGAGCGTGCGGAGGCCGCTCCTTTAGGGGGGGGTACTGTCATGAGAGGGTTTACCCGTTGGGGGCGCTATCGGCCTCTTGGATCGCAGTACCAGTGTCCACCAGCGGGTGTCTTCCAACACCTGGGACCTGCAGTAAGAGGTCTCTCCTGCTGGTGGCACTGTTGCATCCTTGGGCCGTAGTACCGGTGTCCACCAGCGGGTGCACTCCGGCAGTGTGGAGCAAACAGCACACTCTGCGATCAGCTGTGACATGAGGTCAATTACCACAGCCTTATAAATACCCGGCAAGCCCTCATAGGCTTGCCTTGGTATCTTCCTTCCTTGCGCCCTGATCTGTTAGCCTGTAAACCTGTATCGGACCCTGAACCTGTTCCTGAGCCTGTATCCTATCCCATCCATTATCTCCCTTTCCCAACCTGCCCTTTTTCAGTTGCTGATCTCCTGTGTATGACCTTGGCTTGGCTACGTTTATGTTTCTGGTATATCCCTTGTTCCTGCTGACCTGCTGTGTATGACCCTGGCCTGGCTGACATCTGTGATTCCGGTATTGCCCCTTGCTGCATATATTATCTGTTGTCTGTGGGTTTCTGTCGGTTGGTTGAGCACTATTTATATTTGGGGTGTTTGTTTGTTTATATTACTTATCTTAAATAAACATTCTTATTTCACTTTACATGCGTTTTGGTTTCCTCTTTGCAGTCCACACAATCTGGTCACACCTGTTCATGACACTACCAGTGACAGTGACAGTGCTGTGAGCTTGTAGCTGCTGAAATGTTTTGCTGTGTTCTTCTTCAGTTTCTTGAACTGTTAAAGCATGTGCACTGCGTAGTGGCATCTTCACAGAAAGAGTTTTTATTTTTGTACTTTAACATTACACTTCTGTCAAAAAAGCAATGTTCTTGTAACGAAATTTGGTTTTACTTAACCACTTCCCGCGGATTGACGTCTGGGAAGTGGTTCAGTTTTCCTGACTGGACGTCGTATGATGTCTAGCAGGATAACATGCCGCCGCGTGCCCGCGGGGGCGCGCATCGCGGCGATTGGTGGATCGGTGTGTCAGTCTGACACACCGCTACACCGATCTTGGTAAAGAGCCTCCGGCGGAGGCTCTTTACCACGTGATCAGCTGTGTCCAATCACGGCTGATCACGCTGTCAATAGGAAGAGCCGTTGATCGGCTCTTCCTCACTCACGTCTGACAGACGCGAGTAGAGGAGAGCCAATCGGCGGCTCTCCTGGCAGGGGGGGTCTGCGCTGATTGTTTATCAGCGCAGCCCCCCCACAGATCACCACACTGGACCACCAGGGATCGCCACTAGGACCACCAGGGAAGGGGCAACATGTGGATGGCCAGGTATGTACCCCATGGCCATCCACATGTGCCCAGTGTGCCCAGTCAGTGCCCAATTTGTGCCAATCAGTGCCCACAAATGGGCACTGATTGGCACCATTATGTTGCAGTGATGCCCAGCAATGCCACCCTTAGGGGCATCACTGCAAACAACCAGTGTCATCAGTGCCACCCATCAGTGTCCATCGGTGCCACCTGTCAGTGCCCATCTATGCCCATCTGTGCCAACTATCAGTGCCACCCATAAGTAACCATCAATGCCACCTAGGAGTGCCCATCAATGCCACCTATGAGTGCCGCATACCAGTGCCACCTCATTGGTGCCACCTCATCGGTGCCCGTCAGTACAGCCTTATCAGTGCCCGTCAGTACAGCCTTATCAGTGCCCGTCAGTACAGCCTTATCAGTGCCCGTCAGTACAGCCTTATCAGTGCCCGTCAGTACAGCCTTATCAGTGCCCGTCAGTACAGCCTTATCAGTGCCCGTCAGTACAGCCTTATCAGTGCCCGTCAGTACAGCCTTATCAGTGCCCGTCAGTACAGCCTTATCAGTGCCCGTCATTGAAGAAGAAAACGTACTTATTTACAAAAAGTTTTAACAAAAACAAAGAAAAACTTGTTTTTTTTTTCAAAATTTTCTGTTTTTTTTTATTTGTTGCACAAAAAATAAAAACCACAGAGGTGATCAAATACCACCAAAAGAAAGCTCTGATAAAAAAATTGTTTGGGTACAGTGTGGCATGACCGCGCAATTGTCATTCAAATTGCGACAGCGCTAAAAGCTGAAAATTGGTCTTGGCGGGAAGGTGTCTAAGTGTCTGGTATTGAAGTGGTTAAATAAAGACGTTATATCACGACTAAATCTATGTCTGTAGTGCATGTTCAAACCTTAATACCATAAATAATAACATATTCGATTTTTCACTCCAGCGGTAGTATATAATGAGTTTGGAAATTGTAAAGAAATGCTTAAAGGGGTTGTAAACCTATGTGTTTTTTCACCTTAATGCATCCTATGCATTAAAGTGAAAAAACAACTGGCAGTGACCCCCCCCCCCCCCCGTTTTAATTACTTACCTAAGGCCTTGGAACGTGACCCGACGGGGACGCGCTGTCTCTCTGCCCGGGGTTCTATGCTCTTGATTGGATAGATTGATAGCAGCCCAGCCATTGGCTCCCACTGCTGTCAATCAAATCCAATGACATGGGGGGCGGGGCCGAGGAGCGCTGGACTCGGGAGCGCGCCCGCAAGTAACCCCCGTCGGAAAAGCGCTTCTCCCAGGGGGTTATCTGATGTGGGGAGGAGCCGCGAAAGCCGCCGAGGGACCCCAGAAGAGGAAGTTCGGGGCCACTCTGTGCAAAACGAGCTGCACAGTGGAGGTAAGTATGACATGTTTGTTATTTTTTTTTAATGAACCCTTACAATCACTTTAAATAATGCATTACAATGTAACAAAACCCATTAGATTTTAGACAACTAAAATGATTTTTAGTCCACTAAAATGTACTGGAGATTTTAGTCGACTAAAAACTAAAACAATTGCAGATGACTAAAATGGGACTAAAACTAAAATTATTATTATTATAGAGGATTTAAATAGCGCCAACAGTTTACGCAGCGCTTGACAATATAAAAGGGAGACAATACAGTTATAATACAATAAAATACAAGAGGATTAAGAGGGCCCTGCTCAGAAGAGCTTACAATCTAATAGGGTGGGGCAGGTGCTACAAAAGGTAGTAACTGTGGGGAATGAGCTGATGGAAGTGGTAGGAGATTAGTTGGAGACGTGATAGGCTTTCCTGAAGAGATGAATTGTCAGGGATCGCCTGAAGGTAGCAAGAGTAGGGGATAGCCGGATAGATGGAGGTAGCGAGTTTCAGAGGTTGGGAGAGGCTCTGGAGAAATCCTGGAGACAAGCATGGGAGGAGGAGACTAGAGCTTGAGAGCAGGAGGTCTTGAGAAGAGCGGAGAGGTTGAAAAAAATGCCATTTTAGTCAAAAGACTAAAACTAAATTGAAATTTGCTGCCACAATTAACACTGGTTAGCACTTGAGCAAGGGCAGAAGCATCCCTAAATAGTCTGTCTGACACCAACATGCAATGTGCGCACGCCTGTGCACGTGCGCACATTCTTGTGTGCATTCCTGCGCGTGCCTGGTCACAATTGTGCAGAGAATCCCCCATGCGCATGCACATTTCTGCAAGCCAGACGTCTCACAGGAATTCTGGGAGAGGAGGGGGTGATAGGAAAGAGGAAATTAAATGGGATAGGAGGAAGGGGGAAGAGAGGGGAGAAGGGAAGAGTAGAGGGAACAAAAGAGGAGAGGGAACAGGAGGGGAGAGGAGAGTAGAAGGCAGGGGAGAGCGGAGGCAAAAGCAAAAGAAAGGGGAGGGAAGGAGAATGGAGCGGAGAGGAAGGAAAAAAAAAAAGAAGAGAAGAAAAAGAGGGAAGGGATGGTGGCAGGGCCGTTTTTTCGATTGGGCACGCTGGGCAGTTGCCCAGGGGCCCCACTTGCCTGGAGGGCCCCACCCGGTCCCAGGGCCGATCCTCAGCCCAGCAGCGCTGCAATCTGCTTCAGAAGACTGACTGCGTCGTGCACTGCACTGGTTGCTCACTTGCTAGAATTGCCGGCCGCCCGGCGTCTAGCTTAGCAACCAGTGACGTCAGTCAGAGGCCGCGGCCGCCCCAGCATTCATAGCACACCACGGCCGGTGGACAAGCTCCGCCCACCTCTGCTGTTCATCAGACAGCATGGCTCAGAGGGAGCGGAGCGGTCTCAGCAGCGGAGCAAAACTTTCAGTTTCTGAAGAGATTGATGATCTTGGGCCATCCGCCCATCTTCATCGCATCTTGGCATCAAAAAGACGGCCCGGCCCCTGCCTCCATCTGGTATTTATATTCTGTATGATGGTGTATTGCAGAACACCCATGTAGGATGGCATGTAATGTATAGCACAGTCCCAACATACTGAGCCCTGGGGGGTATTTTATAGTCATAATACACAATGCTGATCTGTCCAGGTGATTGGTGAAGGGATGTACAACCTTTCAGTGGTGATCTTTGATCTACTTTGTTCTGCAGCTTATGGAACAAATAATGAATGTCTATGTTACAGTATAGAAACATAATGCATATGGATATCCTCTATGGTATAGCAGCATAATACATGGATGTCCTATGGTATAGAAGAATACTAGATATGGATGTCCTATGGTATAGAAGAATACTAGATATGGATGTCCTATGGTATAGAAGAATACTAGATATGGCTGTCCTATGGTATAGAAGAATACTAGATATGGATGTCCTATGGTATAGAAGAATACTAGATATGGATGTCCTATGGTATAGAAGAATACTAGATATGGATGTCCTATGGTATAGAAGAATACTAGATATGGATGTCCTATAGTATAGAAGAATACTAGAGATGGATGTCCTATGGTATAGAAGAATACTAGAGATGGATGTCCTATGGTATAGAAGAATACTAGAGATGGATGTCCTATGGTATAGAAGAATACTAGAGATGGATGTCCTATGGTATAGAAGAATACTAGAGATGGATGTCCTATGGTATAGAAGAATACTAGAGATGGATGTCCTATGGTATAGAAGAATACTAGAGATGGATGTCCTATGGTATAGAAGAATACTAGAGATGGATGTCCTATGGTATAGAAGAATACTAGAGATGGATGTCCTATGGTATAGAAGAATACTAGAGATGGATGTCCTATGGTATAGAAGAATACTCGATATGGCTGTCCTATGGTATAGAAGAATACTAGATATGGATGTCCTATGGTATAGAAGAATACTCGATATGGATGTCCTATGGTATAGAAGAATACTCGATATGGCTGTCCTATGGTATAGAAGAATACTAGATATGGATGTCCTATGGTATAGAAGAATACTAGATATGGATGTCCTATGGTATAGAAACATGCTGAGTAGACAGGGCCCCAGTGCACTGTATTGCCCGGGGGCCTATAATGCTCTTAAGATGGCCCTGGATGGTGGGAGGAGGAGAAGGGAGAGAACAACGAAAGGAGGGAGGAAGAAGGGAGGAAAGGGAGGGGGAGTAGAAGAGGAGAGGAGAGGGAAGATGATAGGAAAGAGGAGACAAGATGGGGTGAGAGCAAGGGGGAAGAGGAGAGGAAACAAAAGAGGAGAGGGAACAGGAGGGGAGAGGAGAGTAGAAGGCAGGGGAAAGAACAGCAGAGGGAAAAGCAAAACAAAGGAGAAAAGAAAAGAAGAAAGGAGAATTGAGGGGAGAGGAAGGAAAAGGAGAGGAGGGGGAAGGAGAAGAGCAGAAGAAAAGACTTATGCCCCATACACACGGTCGGACTTTGTTGGCTCAAACTTGTCTTGCATACACACGGTCACACAAAGTTGTCGGAAAATCCGATCGTTCTAAACGCGGTGACGTAAAACACGTACGTCGGGACTATAAACGGGCCAGTGGCCAATAGCTTTCATCCCTTTATTTATTCTGAGCATGCGTGGCACTTTGTCCGTCGGATTTGTGTACACGCGATCGGAATTTTCGACAACGGATTTTGTTGTCGGAAAATTTTATATCCTGCTCTCAGACTTTGTGGGTCGGAAAATCCGATGGAAAATGTGTGATGGAGCCCACACACGGTCGGAATTTCCGACAACAAGGTCCTATCACACATTTTCCGTCGGAAAATCCGACCGTGTGTACGGGGCATTAGAGAGGAGGGAAATGGTGATGGGTGAGGGGAAAAGAGGTGAGGAGAGAGGATGGAGGAGAGGTGAAGTGAAGGAAGAAGAGGGAAGGAGAAAAAGGAAGGGGATTAGGAAAAGAAAAGGGGAGAGGAGGTAAGAAAGGAGGAGGGCAGTAAAAGGTCTGGAGGAGAGAAGAAGGTAATAAAATAATAGGAGTGTGGAGGAGGGGCATAGTTCTTAATTTTTAGGACATATTTTGTTAAAATTTTCAGCCTATCACTACTTATCATTAATATTGTATTTTGTGATGAAGCATGATGCAAACACTGATTAGAGGAATAAAAAAAATGACGATCCAAGGATAAGCAGACTAAAGTAATTTATTTTGTTGTGTATCATTAAATGTGGTGATGACCTTGGCTCTGGCATTCTCCTGCCGTACTAAAGTGTAATAATAACCAAACATTTAGCCCCTATATACTGAAGACTAATAGACACAGAACTTATAGGGAGACATTAATATCTTCAAGAGTTCTTAAGCTTCAATGATATAGATCTGAACGCTTGTAAAGTGCTGGGAGTAATTGGTGAACATAATTCTTCAGCAATACCTATGGAGTGGAGCCATCTGTAGAAGACATAGCGGCCCCATAATTACAGCTCTCTACCACTCTACCTTTGAGAGTTCTCCTCCAAGTCCATCATCTGTCTCTTCACTCATCCTCCAGTATGGTACAAGCTGTTCAGATCTGCACACCTCTAATTGAAGGTTTGCCTCCCCGGTGAACAATGGACATGCCATCAAACACAAACATTTCCTTCTACTTTGCAATAATTTAAACCTTGGAGAATTGCAGCCATGGTCTCGGGAGTTGGTGAAAGCTTTGATGGATTTATTTAATGTATAGAAGAGAGACGCAATAAGACTTCCAGCAATGACTGAACTGTAATCCTCTCTCTTAAAGGAACATTTTTTTTTCAGGAAATAATTGCCACAAAAGACTCTGCTAAAGAGTGAATAAGAGACTTCTTCCACAATAATTTCCTCCTTTCTTGTCTTCTTTATAATCTTCCTTCCTTTAATCCTATTCTTCATCCCCCCCCCCCTTCTTCGTTCCCTCCTTCTCCTTCCTCTCCTTCATTTATTTTCTTCCTTCATTCATTCCTTCTTTCTTCTATCGTTTATTTCCTTTCTTCTTTCTTTGTTCTTTTCCTTCATTACCGTATATACTCGAATATAAGCCGAGGCACCTACTTTTACCACAAAAAACTGGGAAAACTTTATTGACTCGAGTATAAGCCTAGGGTGAGAAATGCGCAGCTACTGTAAGTGGAAAAGAGGGTCAACAATGCCCATTTGCAGCCTCACTGTGCCCATTTGCATTTGCAAGTGGCCCCGAAATACGGGACCCCAAAGTCGGTTTGGAAAATGTCATTCTCTGCTGCAGAAAAGTGCTTGACTCGAGTATAAGCCGAGGGGGGAATTTTCAGCACAAAAAAAAGTGCTGAAAAACTCGGCTTATACTCGAGTATATACGGTAGTTCCACTCTTTTCTTACTCTCCTTCATCACATTCCTCTCTCCTTCCCTTCCTTCCTTCTTCCTTCCTTTACTGCCTTTCTTCGTCCCTCCCGTCCTCCCTTTTCCATTCCCACCTTCCCTTTCTTCCTCTCCTTCATTTCTTTTTTCCATTCTTCATTCACTCCTTCTTTCTCCCTTCCTTTAATTCCTTTATCCTGTTTGAATCTTTTTTCCACCATTCTTTCCTTTCTTTCTAGTAAAGTATTGTGAAAGCTGGGATTTTTGAGGCACAACCAGTGGGTTTTTCTTTAGGGGGGAAATAAACAAGCACTGGCAGCACTGACAAGCCCCCCCCCCCCCCCCCACCGGACAGCTGGCGGTCAGGCACCTACCCGATCTAGGGCTGGCGGGCTGTGGTGTCCTCTCCTCCTCTCCTGGAGTGTGGGCAACGGCTCCCGCGGCTTCTTCTGCTGTGTGTCTCCTCTCTGTTCCAAAAGGATCGCCTGGCTCTTTGGCCAATCGGGAAACAAGTCTCACAATCTGCCACCTGATTGGTGGGGAGGAACTTTAGTGTGAAAATAGCGAAAGTTCATTCGCTTTCTGCGCACAACTGGGTGGGACTGGAGAGCAGTGCTTTGCACCCCGAGCCCACCCTTTTTTGAAGCCTATTAGAGCCCCTGGGTCAGGTGCTTAAAAAAACACTCCCCCCCAATTGGAGTCCTTAGTCCGGCGCCTTGATATGTGGATCAGGGGGCCAGACGCATTGATAGGGGGGGCGGCGCCCATGCGCCCTCTATGGACAGGCCACCACTGGGCACAACTATTAAAAATGTGCACATAGAGACCTCTCTGGAGGATAAAATCCAGGGGCCCTAGAGGGAGTACTCCTTCCGTGCCATAATTTCCCCTTCTATTGCGGCACAGGTGGCTAGCGCCACCTCGAGATGCCTTCTGTGTCTGGGTGGACCAAGATGGCCGCTGCAGGGTGCATTCACCGTGGCTTCCGGGAGTACCAAAATGACCATTGCAAAAAATATCAGCAGCTCAATATTTTATATTTTATATATATTCTTTTGTCAGATGCCTCTTGTATAAACTGGAGGCTTTTGCATAATGCTGTGAACACTGATCCCTTCCATAAAACTAGCAATTGATGGATTCTGGCCATTTGTTTTTACTCAGGGAGAGTGACCTTCATTACTGTTCATTGAATTATAAGTTTGTAAACTATGGAGATGACTCTTTCACTGCGCTTGGCCCCCTCTGTCGTGGAGACTGTCTTTCCTTGCTCTATCATGGCATGTGGTGGGTAGCTGGGCCCTAAGGTCAAGATAGTACCTCATAGTTATGGCACATGTACATTATATGTATACCTTTTCTTCTTCAGATCAATTTTGATACAATACTAGACTGGCGGGTGAAGAAGTGGAGTATTCTATGAAATGCTTCAGGTCACAAAAGACCAGCATATATGTATTTCACTTTTACAAAACATTTTGGCAAAAATTTGTGAATAAGATTGTATTCCGGATCTATTTTATGGAATATTGCATTGTATATTTGTATGTTGTTATACTTAATTGAATAAAGTACATTTTTAACAATTGTGCCTCATAAATTTCATCTTTCACAATACGTTACAAGAAATTTACAATACACGGGTGTGGCGCTTCACAATTTAGGACTTTCCTCTCTTTCCATATTCTCCATTAGGGATGAGCCGAACACCCCCCGGTTCGGTTCGCACCAGAACCTGCGAACGGACCGAAAGTTCGCACGAACGTTAGAACCCCATTGACGTCTATGGGACTCGAACGTTCGAAATCAAAAGTGCTCATTTTAAAGGCTAATTTGCATGGTATTGTCCTAAAAAGGGTTTGGGGACCCGGGTCCTACCCCAGGGGACATGTATCAATGCAAAAAAAACTTTTAAAAACGGCCGTTTTTTCGGGAGCAGTGATTTTAATGATGCTTAAAGTAAAAAAAAAAAAAGTGAAATATTCCTTTAAATATCGTACCTGGGGGGTGTCTATAGTATGCCTGTAAAGTGACACGTGTTTCCCGTGTTTAGAACAGTCCCTGCACCAAATGTCATTTTTAAAGGAAAAAATCTCATTTAAAACTGCTTGCGGGTTTAATGTCATGTCGGGTCCTGGCAATATGGATGAAAATCAGTGAGACAAACGGCATGGGTACCCCCCAGGCCATTACCAGGCCCTATGGATATTAAGGGGAACCCCGCACCCAAATTAAAATAAGGAAAGGCCCTATATACTCTGAACAGCAGTATACAGGCGGTGCAAACAAGACAGGGACTGTAGGTTTGTTGTTAAGTAGAATCTCTTTGTAATTTTGAAGGGGTACATTTTTAACGTGTTTAGCTCCAGCCAAGAAATCTTTTTTAAGCTTTTTGGAAAACATAGGGAAGGGTTATCACCCCTGTGACATTTGTTTTGCTGTCTTTCCTCCTCTTCAGAAGATTTCACCTCACTTTTTGTCCCAATGAAAAATGTTTTTTGAAAATTTGGGGTTTTTTGTGGAACAAGGATTGGAAAGCATCAGTGGAAAGGAGAAATTGTTTTCCCATATTAACTCTTACAGGAGAGAATTTCCCTTCCTAGGGGTAGATTTCATCTCACTTCCTGTTGTCTCCTTCCGTTTGCAAGTAGGAGTTGTTTGTAAGTTAGATGTTTGAAAGTAGGGTCCTGCCCTATATACTCAGCAGAAATTTGGGCCTTAGGTGTTGCTGTGGCCACAACACTGTAAGCCCTCACAGGGCCCTGCTGTGAAATATTAGATCAAGAATTGTAATTACATGCCCCTGTTGAACAGGGGCAGAAAAATTGGGCCTTAGGCACTGGTGCTGGTGCCACAACACTGCAACCCCTCACAGACACTCTAGTTGGAATGCAGGAACGAGCCCTGCTGCAAAGTATTACATCAGAAATTGTAATTACACGCCCCTGTTAAACAGGGGCTGAAAAATTGTGCCTTAGGCACTGGTGGTGGCGCCCAGAACCAAAAATGTTCTTACATGCTATCAGCGTGATGATTGAGGAGGAAGAGGATAATTACTCAGGGATAGTCACTCAGCATCAGCATAGGCAGTCTTTGAAGGGATCTGAGATTTCAAAAAAAATTATTCGGTTACATCGGCATCAGGTGCTTGGTAGCTGGTGGTGATCCAAGACTGATTCATTTTTATGAAGGTCAGCCGATCGACCGAGTCGGTGGACAGACGCACCCTGTGATCGGTTACCACGCCTCCAGCAGCACTGAATGTGCGTTCCGAAAGAACGCTGGATGCAGGACAGGCCAGTAGCTCAATTGCATACTGTGCAAGCTCTGGCCAGTGATCCATCCTCAAGACCCAGTAACCCAGAGGATTTTCGGTGGGAAAGGTGTCCAAGTCTGATCTTGCCCCTAGGTATTCCTGCACCATGTAAAACAGACGCTGGCGATGGTTGCTGGAACCGATCATACTTTGGGGCTGCGGACCAAAAAATTGTCTGAACGCATCGGTCAGTCGGCCACCTTCTCCACCGCTCCTTCTTTGACTGACCGAAGCCTCAGCAACACGTTGTCCAGAAACAGGAGTTTGTAACCTCCCAGTCTCTGGGAACGCATTGCACAGACCTTTCTGCAAGGCCTCCCGAAGATGTTTCATCCTCTGCTCCCTCTGCGATGGCAAGATAAAGTCCGCAACCTTACCCTTGTAACGTGGATCAAGGAGGGTTGCCAGCCAGTATTGGTCCTTCTCCTTGATACCACGAATACGAGGATCCTTACGCAGGCTTTGCAGGATCAGGGAGGCCATGCAGCGTAGGTTTGCTGAGGCATTCGGTCCGGAGTCCTCTGGGTCACTAAGGACGACAACGTCCGCAGCCACCTCCTCCAAGCCACGTACAAGTCCATGTGTTTCTTGGGACTGATCCCTTAAAGACTGCTGCTGATGCTGAGTGCCAGGCTCCACCTCCATACTGACACAATCTTCCTCCTCCTCCTCCTCCTCCTCGTCCTCTTCCTGTGTGATCGGCGGGCACGCAGGAACACTGTCTGGATAAAGGGGGCCTTGAGAGCTAAGGAAGTCCTCCTCTTCCTGCCTCTGTTCTGCCTCAAGTGCCCTGTCCATTATTCCACGCAGCGTGTGCTCCAACAGGTGGACAAGGGGGACAGTGTCACTGATGCATGCACTGTCACTGCTCACCATCCTCGTGGCCTCCTCGAATGGTGACAGGACAGTGCATGCATCCCTGATCATGGCCCACTGGCGTGGGGAAAAAAAACCAAGCTCCCCTGACCCTGTCCTGGTGCCATAGTCGCACAGGTACTCATTGATGGCCCTTTGCTGCGTGTGCAGCCGCTGCAGCATGGCCAACGTTGAGTTCCACCTGGTGGGCATGTCACAGATTAGGCGGTTCTTGGGCAGGTTAAACTCCTTTTGGAGGTCCGTCAGCCGAGCACTGGCATTATATGACCGGCTGAAATGCACACAGACTTTCCTGGCCTGCCTCAGGACATCCTGTAAGCCCGGGTACCTGCCCAAGAACCGCTGCACCACCAAGTTAAGGACGTGAGCCAAACAGGGCACATGGGTCATTTGTCCCTGTCGGAGGGCAGAGAGGAGGTTGGTGCCATTGTTGCAAACCACCATTCCTGCCTTAAGTTGGCGTGGCGTCAACCACCTCTGAACCTGCCCCTGCAGAGCTGACAGAACCTCTGCCCCAGTGTGGCTCCTGTCCCCCAAGCACACCAGCTCAAGCACCGCATGGCATCTTTTGGCCTGCGTACTTGCGTAGCCCCTTGAACGACTACGGAGCACCGCTGGTTCCGAGGAAGAGGCCATGGAGGAAGAAGAAGAGGAGGGGGTGGAGGAGAGAGGTGTGTCACAATCAGCATTTTGGAGGCGTGGTGGCGGAACAACCTCCAACACTACTGCACCTTGTCCTGCATCCTTCCCAGCTGCCAGCACAGTCACCCAATGCGCCGTGAAACTTAGGTAACGTCCCTGTCCATGCCTGCTGGACCATGAGTCAGCGGTAATATGCACCTTACCGCTGACCGCCCTGTCCAGCGAGGCATTGGACATTGCCTTCCACATGCCGGTAGAGAGCCGGAATCGCCTTCCGTGAGAAAAAGTGGCGTTTGGGTACCTGCCACTGAGGAACCGCACATTCCACAAACTCACGGAAGGGGGGGCAATTTTGCCAAGCTAGCATTCAACCGCTGGGCATGTGGATGGCTGGGAGCAAACTTCTTTCGGCGGTGCAGCAGCTGGGGCAGGGAAATTTGCCTGGTACAATCTGACGTCGGTGTACCAAAAGCAGATTGCCCACAAGTACTTGGCTGTGACACACCTAATTCTACACCTTCATTCCTCTCACTGCAGGTCTCAGAGAGGACTGGAGGTCTAGTGGGGTTGGAAATCTCAGCTGATGAGGAGCAAGGAGAGATCCTCTTTGTTCTTTGGTGTGGGTCTTTTAGATACGCTTGCCAACGAACTGCATGGCAGGTCAACATATGTCTGGTCAAGCATGTGGTACCCAAGCGGGAGATGTTTTGGCCACGTGAGATACGCTTGAGACATATGTTGCAAATAGCAGCGGTGCGATCTGATGCACTCGTCTCAAAAAAGGCCCACACCAAAGAACTTTTTGAATAACGCGCAGAGACTGCAGCGCCCTGCACATGTGGAGCTTTGGGGTGTGATGCAGTCAATGTGCTGCCCTTAGGCTGGCCCCTGGAGGGCATCCTGCCTCGTTGGTGATGTGCTGCCTCCTCCTCCTCCTCCTCCTCCTCTCTCCTATCAGGCACCCACGTTGAGTCAGTGACCTCATCATCCCCTCCCTCCTCATCACTGGAGCAAACCTGGCAGTATGCTGCAGCAGGGGGAGCATGTCTGCCAGATTGCTGTCCTTCTTGGGCACCCCCTCTGTCCGTGCTCATGTTACTGCCTTCATCGAGCTCAGTATCATCAACAGAGCCTTCCAAACGCTGGGCATCCTCCTGGAGCATGTACCCAACACTGTGGTCAAACAGTTCGAGGGAATCCTCAGGAGGACATGGTGGAGCTAGGGAAGGAGTCACTGATGACATTGAGCTGAGGGAAGAGGCCGCTGCTTTGCCAGACAAAGCACCCTGGGCATGGGTGAGAGAGGATGAGGAGGATGAGGACGGCTTGGTCATCCACTCGACCAAGTCTTCCGCATGTTGCGGCTCAACACGGCCAGCTGCCGAAAAAAAGGCCAAGCGTGTCCCATGGCCACGTGCTGATGAGGATGCACCGTCTCCACGACCAGCACTAGACACAGAGCCTGCTTGCCCTCTCTTATTGGCTTGTGACTGTCTGCCTCTCCTTCTTGGCCTTCCAGACATACTAATGGCCTGTAGCTGCACTAAGCTGGGATAGAACACCAGTAATTTTCTTCAGGTAGCTTTATATACTGTAACCAGACAAGCCTGCCTGTCAGTAGGAAGATAACAGGAATGGATCTAGCTGAACACTGTGAGCAGGACGCACTGTACTAAATGTAAATAGTCTAGCTGCCTGACCGTGGTATAGGGTTGCCACATCATCCCTTTAATCCAGGACACACATTAATTACACAGGTTCTGTGGCTGATTAAGGTGGTAATTAAACTCACTTGGTGCCTTATCTGCATTAAATCAGCCTCAGAACCTGTTTAATTAATATGTGTCCTGGATTAAAGGGATGATGTGGCAACCCTACCGTGGTACTAATAGGATCAAATAGAACACCAGTAATTTTCTTCAGGTAGCTTTATATACTGTAACCGGACAAGCCTGCCTGTCAGTAGGAAGATAACAGGAACGGATCTAGCTGAACACTGTGAGCAGGACGCACTGTACTAAATGTAAATAGTCTAGAAGATAACAGGAACGGATCTAGCTGAACACTGTGAGCAGGACGCACTGCACTAAATGTAAATAGTCTAGAAGATAACAGGAACGGATCTAGCTAAACTGAATACAGTGTATATATATATATGCAACACCTGGGATGCATATATATACACAATACACTGTAAGTGCAGCTAACTGACTGACTGTCCTGCCTAATCTAGCTAACTCAAATGAAATGACACTGTCTCTCTCTCTCTCTCTCTCTCAGCACACCGGAACACACTGCACAGGGCCGCCGTGCAGGCGGCCTTATATAGTGTGGGGCGTGTACTAAATCCCCTGAGCCATAATTGGCCAAAGCCTCCTTGGCTTTGGCCAATTACGGCTCTCTGTTCAGGCGGCGCTGTGATTGGCCAAGCATGCGGGTCATAGTGCATGCTTGGCCAATCATCAGCAAGCAATGCACTGCGATGCCGCAGTGAATTATGGGCCGTGAGGGGCCACACGAATTTGGCGCGAACGGCCCATATCGTTCGCAATTCGGCGAACGGTCGAACAGCCGATGTTCGAGTCGAACATGGGTTCGACTCGAACACAAAGCTCATCCCTATTCTCCATGAATCTCCTCTCTCCTTCCTTCTTTCTTCCTTCCTTCCTCTCTTTTCTCTGTTTCTTTTATTCATCTACTTCCTCCCTCACTTTCTTTGTCTCTCCTTCATTCCTTTCCTTCATCTGCTTCCTCCATTCATCTGATTTCTCCATCTCACTATTTCTTCTTCCTTCTCTCCTTCATTCCTTTTCTTAATTTTACTCCCTTCCTTCACCCCCTCCCTCCCCTGTCCCTTCTTCATTCCTTTCTTTATTTACTTTTTTTATTTTTCTTCACCTGCATTCCTTCTTTTGCCCCCTCCATCCCTTCCATTTTCATTTCATCCCTACCTTCTATCAACTTTTCCCTCTTTCTTTTCATTTATAGAGTGGATTCTTCCACAGTCATTTTCTTCTTTCCTGTCTTCTTTATTGATTCCTTCTTTTACTCCCTTTCTTCATCATTTGCACCCTTCTGTATCCCCCTTTCCCTTCCTTTCTTTGTTCTCCATTCATTCCTACTTGCTTTTCTTTCTTTCTTTCTTTCTTTCTTTCTTTCTTTCTTTCTTTCTTTCTTTCTTTCTTTCTTTCTTTTTTTCTTTCTTTCTTTCTTTCTTTCTTTCTTTTTTTCTTTCTTTCTTTCTTTCTTTCTTTCTTTTTTTCTTTTTTTCTTTCTTTCTTCTTTCTTTCTTTCTTTCTTTCTTTCTTTCTTTCTTTCTTTCCTCTTTTGTCTGCTTCCTTTCTTCATCTACTTTCTTCATTCCTCCCTTCTTCCTTCCTTTACTCCTTTTTTTCATCCTTTACTTCCTATTTTCTTCATTCCCACTTTCCCTTTCTTCTTCTCCTTCATTTCTTTTCTTCCTTTTGTTCTTCATTCTTTCCCTCTTTCTTCCTGTCTTTGTTTCTTTTCTTCATTATTTATAAATATATTTTATAAACAATTTTATTTAATATATTCCTTGCTCTCTTTCCTTAGTTTCCTTCATCTCACCCCCCCCCCCTCCTTCATTCCTTTTCTTCATCTGCATCCTTCCTTCACTTCCATTCTCTACTCCTTCATTTGTCTCTTCTTCATTTCTTTCTTTCCTTACACTTTTTTTTCTTCATCCTCTTCCTTCCGTTGCGCCTCCATTCATTCCTTTTCCTTTCTCCCTTCCTTTCTATATCTTCTCTCTCTTCCTCATTCCTTTCCCTTTATAGAGTGCATATAAGACTTCTTCCACCATCATTTTCCTCTTTTCTGATACACTGTATCTTTATTAATTCCTTCCTTTCTTCGTTATTTTCACCCTTCTGTATCCCACCTTCCATTGACACATTTGACAATAGAGGTAAATATCACAATAAAAAGGAAAATAGATCCGTAACTGTCAAAAAAGCGCAGCCTTACGTCGGGGTCCTGCCCCTAGTAGTCTTTTTAGTGTGATATTTACCTCTATTGTAATTGCAAATGCTGAGAGAGAGAGGAGTTGATAAAAAGTGGTGATTCCACATACTAATGGTATTATTATTGTAGACCGTGCGAGGGGCGTACCTAGAGTATTTGGCACCCAGGGCAGATCCTATATCTGGAACCCCCTCCCCCACGTTAAAATGTAAAAACACCCCACTGTGCCCCTGCATACCTCTGCATCCATTAATATCTCTTTGTCACTACTGTGTACCCCCTCTCCACAACTGCACCCCTGGACCCCTTTACATTACACAGCCCCCTGCACCCCTTTACATTACACAGCACCCTGCACCTCTGGACCCCTTTACATTACACAGCACCCTGCATCTTTGGACCCCTTTACATTACACAGCCTTCTGTGCAGACTCCCCTTCAGTGCAGAGCCCCCCCCCATTCAGTACCTCAGATCAGCGCGGCACATGCACAGCAGGTCCCCTCCCCCTGTGTACACATAAACAGAGAGAAGGGGAAGGCGGCTTCACTCTGCTCAACTGTGCCTGTGTGAGACATCTGGGACCACTCAGACAGCCTGCGGCCGTGAGAGGGGGGTCGTTGGTGCAGTGGTGTCACCCTGCTACCCCTGCCCCCCCCCCCCCCCTTGCAACACCACTGCAGCTCCCCTCTCCCTGCTCTAACCTGCTTGTCACCGCACCGCTGCCTAAACCCGCCCCGCAGCGCTGTCACCGCTTCAGTCGCGGAGGGGGGGGGGTGCCAGACTAATACCCCCCCCCCCCAGTGTGTGGCACCCGGGGCGTCCCGCCCCCCCACTTGGTACACCACTGGACCGTGCACTTTTTCTTCGAATGTGTCTGAGAATTAGAACTGTTGAAATAATAACTGACAGTAATCTGAATCTTATTGTAGAAATAAGCATTACCCTCATGTATTGGTTTATTATGCTGTGCCAGACTGCCAGTGACAGTGCTGTGGGCTTGTAGCTGCTGAAATGTTTTGCTGTGTTCTGTTCAGTTTCTTGAACTGTTAAAGCATGTGCACTGCATGGTGGCCTCATCACTCAAAGAGTTTTCATTTTTTTATTTTAACATTACAGACTAAATCTATGTCTGTAGTGCAGTGGCGGTGAGTCCATAAGGGCGCACGGGCGCCGCCCCCTCTCTCCTGCCACCCCTCTATCACCAATAGATAGATTCATGCATTGCATGAATCCATTTATGGCCTCCGCTGCCTGAATTACAGCGGCGGGGTATTTTTTTTTAAGCACCTGATTAGAGCCATAGGCTCTAATAGGCATCAAAAAAGGTAAACAGTTCACCCAGCTGTGTTAGAAAAGCAAATGAATATTCACTTTCCTAACTCTGAACTGCCTCTCCGCCAATTAGGTGCTCAGGTCTGTTACACGACACCTGATTGGCTGAAACGACAGGCACTGTGATTGGACGCCTATCAGGCATCCAATCATAGCAGAGGACGGGAGAAGACATCGAGGAGCATGGAGGACACCGCTCGCCGCCATCACCCGCTGCCCCACCGAGACAGGGTAAGTGCCGGGCAGACAGCGGGGGGTGGGGGCACACTGGCAGCATTTGATGGGCACAGTGGGAGCATTTAATATGGCACAGTGGCAGCATTTAATGGCACAGTGGGAGCATTTGATATGGCACATTGGCTGCGTTTTATTGGGGCACAGTGGGAGCATTTGATGGGGCACAGTGGGAGCATTGGATGGCACAGTGGGAGCATTTGATATGGCACACTGGCAGCATTTGATGCCACAGTGGGAGCATTTGATGCCACAGTGGGAGCATTTGATGCCACAGTGGGAGCATTTGATGGGTACAGTGGGAGCATTTGACATGGCACAATGGCAGAATTTGATGGCCCAGTGGCAGCATTTGATGGCACAGTGGGAGCATTTGATGGGCACAGTGGGAACATTTGATGGCCCAGTGGGAGCATTTGATGGGGCACAGTGGGAGCATTTGATGGGGCACAGTGGGAGCATTTGATGGCACAGTGGGAGCATTTGATATGGCACATTGGCTGCGTTTTATTGGGGCACAGTGGGAGCATTTGATGGGGCACAGTGGGAGCATTCAATGGGGCACAGTGGGAGCATTTGATGGCACAGTGGCAGCATTTGATGACACAGTGGGAGCATTTGATGCCACAATGGGAGCATTTGATGGGTACAGTGGGAGCATTTGATATGGCACACTGGCAGCATTTGATGGCACAGTGGGAGCATTTGATGGGTACAGTGGGAGCATTTGATATGGCACACTGGCAGCATTTGATGGCACAGTAGGAACATTTGATGGGCACAGTGGAAACATTTGATGGCCCAGTGGGAGCATTTGATGGGGCACAGTGGGAGCATTTGATGGGGCACAGTGGGAGCATTTGATGGGGCACAGTGGGAGCATTTGATGGGGCACAGTGGGAGCATTTGATGGGCACAGTGGGAACATTTGATGGCCCAGTGGGAGCATTTGATATGGCACAGTGGGAACATTTGATTGGGCACAGTGGGAACATTTGATTGGGCACAGTGGGAGCATTTGATGGGGCACAGTGGGAGCATTTGATGGGGCACAGTGGGAGCATTTGATGGGCACAGTGGGAGCATTTGATGGGGTGCAGTGGGAGAATTTGATGGGCACAGTGGCGGAAATTGATGGGCACAGTGGCTGTGTTTGATGGTACAGTGAGGCTGCAATTTATGGATTTTTTTCAGAATTTTTCAGTTTGTTTGCGCCCCCAAAAAATTTGCAGCGCCAGCTGCCACTTCTGTAGTGCATGTTCAAACCTTAATACCATAAATAATAACATATTCGATTTTTCACTCCAGCATTCTGATTTCTTTATTGATTCCTTTCTTTCTTTGTCACTTTCAACCTTCTGTATCTTTCTTTCTTTCTTTCTTTCTTTCTTTCTTTCTTTCTTTCTTTCTTTCTTTCTTTCTTTCTTTCTTTCTTTCTTTCTTTCTTTCTTTCTTTCTTTCTTTCTTTCTTTCTTTCTTTCTTTCTTTCTTTCTTTCTTTCTTTCTTTCTTTCTTTCTTTCTTTCTTTCCCTCCTTCCTTCCTTCTTTCTCTTTCATCTGCTTCCTTCCTTCATCTACCTTTACCCATCTTGCTATTCTTTCCTTCATTTTGTTTTCCTTCTCTCCTTCATTCCTTTTCTTCATCTGCATCCTTCCTTCAATACCTTTGTCTACTCCTTCTTCATTTCTTTCCTTACTCCTTTCTTCTTCCTCTTCTTCCTTCCAACACCCAACCCCCCCCCCCCCCCCCCCCCATCCATTCCTTTTTCCTTTCTATTTTTCTCTCTTCTTCCTGCCTTCCCCTTTATAGAGCGGATATGAGAATTCTTCTACTGTCATTTCCTGTTTATTAATTTTATTAGCTTCCATCCTTCTTCCTTCCGTTACTCTCTTCTTCATCACTTTCTTCCTTCTTCATTCCCTCCTCCTCTTCCTTCGCCTTCTCTATTTCTTTCCTTCCTTTGTCCTTTATTCATTTCTTCTTTCTTCCTTCATTTTCTTTCTCCCTTCTTCATGAGTTTATTTGGAGATATGCCGTACTCTGTTACCTGTTGTATAAAAAGCACATTTATCCTGAAGGAGATTGCATCATCTCTGTCAAAAACCTTTTACCAACCCAGCCAAGTGAACTTTGCATTTCCAGAAGAAGACATAAAGTACATGGAAGCCGATGTGGCGGAGTCACTTAGTGAAAGTTTCATTTCAGCGGATGGGAACAGAGCCACGCTGCGCTCCTTGTGTCTGATATAAGGGGACGGGAAAGCATTTTATAAATGAAGCTGAATGTTGCATTCATGAAGATGTCCTATTGAAGAGCAGAGCTCCATGTAGTGTGAACATCACCCCTTCACCCAGAGGATCGGACCTTTCAGTATACAGCCCATGAAGATGGGAAGGGTGGGGGGTACAGGAATGCCGGAGCATTGTGCGGTCAGATTATGGTTTAATTACAGTTATTGAATTGGAAGTAGGAAAGGACTAAGTGCATGATGCATCTAATCTACCTACTTCACTTAGAGATGTAGCCAACTGAAATAATTGTATGCATGCATTTAAAATAGACAGAGCTTCCATCAAACACAGCTGTGTCTTGGTTCAGCATGGATGACTTGTTCCACATTGCTGGGGCCTGTACTGGGGTGTTATGGAGCTTCCTGGAGGCATAGACCCTCAGAATCCCAGGGGCAGGGATGGGGGGTACCCTGGATGCAATGTTCTGATGTAAGGAGCATTCTTCCCACTGATCACCAATGTAAGGGACATTCTTCCTACTGATCACCAATGTAAGGAGCATTCTTCTCACTGATCACCAATGTAAGGAACATTCTTCTCACTGATCACCAATGTAAGGAACATTCTTCCCTCTGATCACCAATGTAAGGAACATTCTTCTCACTGATCACCAATGTAAGGAACATTCTTCCCACTGATCACCAATGTAAGGAACATTCTTCCCACTGATCACCAATGTAAGGAGCATTCTTCTCACTGATCACCAATGTAAGGAGCATTCTTCTCACTGATCACCAATGTAAGGAACATTCTTCCCCACTGATCACCAATGTAAGGAACATTCTTCTCACTGATCACCAATGTAAGGAACATTCTTCTCACTGATCACCAATGTAAGCTGAGCTTTTTTATTTTGTTCAGAATGCTCAGAACTATTTAATAAAAGTGATCTGGGTGGTCACTTAAAACACTTTTACAATACTTGCAGAGTCCTTCTCTTTTTGTAGTTCCCGGGCTCATCTACTTCTCCTGGAACCACAATAAAAGTTGCGAGGATGGTGAACAGGAGGACACTGACGAACATCTGCACTTTTAGGTGCAGAGCTGCCAAATCTAAAAGTTGGGTATACAACGGATTAAAAACAGTCTGTGTTGAATGGCTGAAGCAAAGTGTTAGACATGTGCGATTCCTTTCGTTCTAAATTTGCTTTTCTACGAAATTCAACAAATTTGTAAATTCGAAAATATTAGAGTTAACGAAAACCCATTAAACAAATTTTCTAAAAACTAAAATTCGAAAATTCAAAGATCTGAAAATTCAAAAGAACGAAAATCCTAAAATAAGAACATAAATCCGAAGATTCGAAAACTTGAAAATTTGAAAATCCGAAATAATAGCTAACTAATAATTATAATTATTACTAACTTAGAAATGATAGGTATTGGAATTTCCTTTCAAATGTGGCTGTTAGTGAACGTAACGAATACGAATTCATCCAAAGTTATGAATTTTTCGAAATAACAAATGCCACATCTAAATAAATGGAACATAACAAATGAACAATAATAAATAATAATAATGATAATAATAAAACTTTTTATTATTATTTATTATTATTGATTTGCTACGTTCCATTTGTTTATTATTTGTTATTTCGGATCATTCGGAACTTCGGATAAATTCGTATTCGTTACGTTCACTAACAGCCAAATTTGAAAGGAAATTTCAATACCTAGAATTTAATAGTTACTTATTATTAGTTAGTTAGTAGTTTTTTTGGATTTTCGAATTTAGGGATTTTTGGTCTTATTTTCAGATTTTCGAATTTTCAAATTTTCGATTTTTCAAATTATCGAATTTTGAATTTTCGAATTTCAGATTTTTCTGAATGATCAAAATAACGAATAAGGCATCTAAATCAATGGAATATAGCAAATTTGAATTTTTCCAAATTTTTGAATTTTGATCATAACGAATGACATGAAAAACAAAAAAACCCCAAAAACGAATGAAAGATGAACACATTTTTAGGCAGTGCACATGTCTACCCCGTGTCATCACAGCTTGTTAGACTCCTTCCTAAAACAATGAAAAAAGAGATATGCAACAAGTGCAACAGGGCCTCCCCCTTGGACTTTTAAGGCAGAATGGAGGTAACGAAGTAGGTAAAAGGCAACAGAGTGCCACTTTTATTGAGTACACAATATGATAAAATTTGTGAACATAGCCAAAAAACAATGGCATTAAAATATACAAAATATAGCAACAAACCAATTAATACATAGATGTATATATCAAACCCAAGGCGAATAATCCAGGTACTGCCAGAGTCAAGCTGAGGTCAGTCCATGAAGATTTGTCGCATGTAACCCAACATGTTTCAGTATGTATTTGGCTTTATCAGGGGAGGTTTACATTTGGGTGACTTTATCTTTATCTGAAACATAGATATAGTTACATAATGTTTACACTGTAGTACATAAGAGGAAGTAGTATTACATAATAAGCTATATAGTATTTGGCTTTGAGGTACTTACATAGAGGAAGAACATGAGGAAATAATAAAACAATTATAGGGGATCCATGTTGGCTGAGAGAGTCCGCATGGACAGCACAGGTGAACAAGCATGCAGCCCCGGACTGGCCAACTGGTTCACATCCACAAGAAGCACCCCGATGGCTGCACCAGCAAAAAAGTAATAATGTCTAAAAGAGCAAATATAATATTTGAAGTTGGCGAGTTCACAATATACACCACCTCCTTTAAATACATTCATTTTTTGGACATTATTAAAAAAAAATACCAAAACACAATTGGAATTTAAAGGTGCAAACAATCAATAGAAATTGATATTACAAAAATAAATACATTTTATTCAACAAACATGGTTGAGAGAAACAATTTTATATATATAAAAGAGCATATTACAGCTCAGTGGTCACAATACAAAATAATGGTTGCCTCTGCATGTTTCACCTCTATCGTGGCTTCTTCTGGAGCTTTTGTAGGACCTTAATACATTATCACCCTTTAAAAGATCATGGTTCCAAGGAATCCTCAGGGTCCATCAAGAGCTCCAATGAGGTGTCTGTGTGCCGGAAGTGAAGGGGGAATAATAACCCTGTAGTCACACCCTGTTATAATACGACGTTGGCGAATTGATGGACTGATACTGATACCTTCCCAAAGACGCAAACTTCATATACTAGCAGCAAACTTCAAAGGAACTGTGCCATCTAGGCAATTCATTCTTTGAGAATACCAGTGTTCATTATTTGGTATCGCTATGATACCTTTAAACCAAGGGAGATGAGAAACAATTGGTCTATCCCAGAGGGATTAACCTCAGCAAGTAACAGCAGGTAACAGGGAAATCGGCCACTGTTACCTGCTGTTACTTGCAAGAAAAAAAAAGCTCCAGAAGAAGCCACGATAGAGGTGAAACATGCAGAGGCAACCATTCTTTTGTATTGTGACCACTGAGCTGTAATATGCTTTTATATTATTATTATTATTATTATTATACAGGATTTATATAGCGCCAACAGTTTATAAAAAGGAGACAATACAGTTATAATACAATAACATACAATAGGATTAAGAGGGCCCTGCTCAGAAGAGCTTACAATCTAATAGGGTGGGGCAGGTGGTACAAAAGGTTTGTAACTGTGGGGAATGAGCTGGTGGAAGTGGTAGGAGATTAGTTGGAGACGTGATAGGCTTTCCTGAAGAGATGAGTTTTCAGGGATCGCCTGAAGGTAGCAAGAGTAGGGGATAACCGGACCGGTGGAGGTAGCGAATTCCAGAGGATGGGAGAGGCTCCGGAGAAATCCTGGAGACGAGCATGAGAGGAGGAGACGAGAGAGCTTGAGGAGTAGGAGGTCTTGAGAAGAGCGGAGAGGACGATTTGGGTGATATTTGGAGACAGGATTGGTGATGTAGCTCGGGGAAGAGTTGTGAACAGAGTTCTCAAAACTCTCAACAGAGGTTTATATATATAAAATTGTTTCTCTCAACTAAGTTTATTGAATAAAACGTATTTATTTTGTAATATCAATTTCTATTGATTGTTTGCACCTTTAAACTCCAATTGTGTTTTGGTAATTTTTTTAATAATGTCTAAAAAGCCAGAGAAAAATGAAAGGAAATGAATCAATGCATTAAGATTAATAGACAGACACAACCAGGGTGCTGTAACAGTAAAACAGGGGCATTACTTGCCCAGAGTTGCCTGTGTTCAAAAGTACATTACCTTTCAATATGCTAATGAGAGCGCACACATCACAGCGGCCGCGCTCGGACCGAGACATGCCAGCTGTGTGTGAGCGCTATAAATGGGGAGCAACCTGATGAGGGAGCCAATCCTTACAGGGGGGGGGGGGGTGCTTGGTATCTGGCCTCATTTGCTGCATAGAAAACAGCTGAGGCCGGATTCAGAGTGGTTCTCTGATGCAGAGGCGTGCAGTATAGTCCTGCCCCTGGTGGGCGGAATGACGTCACGTGATGGCGCGTCACCGGGCGAAAAAGAAATCCCCATCCGTGTCGGAGACACAGCGGGGACAAGTAGGAGCTCCTCCCTGCACATATGGCCTGGTGTGGAGGCCTCTCTGATGCATAGGCGCGCGGCATAGCCCCGCCCCTTGGGGCGGCGGGATGACCTCACGCGCCGGTGCGTCACCAGGCAAAAAAGAAATCCCCTTCCGTGTCGGAGACAGAGCGGGGACAAGTAGGAGCTCCTCCCTGCACATATGGCCTGGTGTGGAGGCCTCTCTGATGCAGAGGCGTGTGGCATAGTCCCAACCCTGGGGGGCGGGATGATGTCACGCGCCGGCGCATAACCGGGCAAAAAGGAAATCCCCTTCCGTGTCGGAGACACAGCGGGGACAAGTAGGAGCTCCTCCCTGCACATATGACCTGGTGTGGAGACCTCTCTGATGCATAGGCGCGCGACGTAGCCCCGCCCCTTGGGGTGGCGGGATGACGTCACACGCCGGTGCGTCACCGGGCAAAAAAGAAATCCCCTTCCGTGTCGGAGACACAGCGGGGACAAGTAGGAGCTCCTCCCTGCACATATGGCCTGGTGTGGAGGCAGGGGATCCCCTGTCATCCATCGGCCATGCACAGGTGGAGCCTACCCGCCGGGAGGTGTAAGAGCAAGGCAACCCAAGGAGCACGCAGTGCGCCACCAAGTCTGATAACAATAAAGCTGGAAAAAATATGAAATAAATGAAAATAAAACATTTTTAAACTATCCCGGCCTACTGCACGCACTGTTACAAACGCATGCTTAGGGCATGTAAGTGTATGTAAATAATGATTGTGCAACACATATATTGTACTGCCGGAGTGAGAGGAATAAGCAATGTGTAAAATGTCACTTCTGGTTCCTGGTGTCACTTTGCACAGCCAGTATGTCCAGGGAAGAAGCTAATGGACAGCCTGATCCATTAGCTTCATTGGAGGAGAGGTGAGACATCAGGGGTCCTTTAAATCCCTCATGTATCATTAAAGAGAACCTGTCACCAAAATATGTACTGTATCTCATATCTCTTTAACCCCGTTTGATAAAAAAAAAAAAAACTTTAGCAAAGAATAAAAATAAAATTACAGTTACACCCAAGAACTTAAAATTTCTCCTCTTCCCCAACCTCCCCCTTCTGAGCCCCTCCCCCACCTTCATAAAGGTATAATGGTAAATGCACGCCTCGGGAGCACCTACGTGTGAAAATGTTGATTGTACTACACATGTTATATATATATCACCATGTACACAGGGGTGAGATCAGTAACTCTCCGCCCCTTATTTGTGGTGAACTCTAAACCGGTGACCTGTCGGGACTTTAAAATCGTCTTTGGAAAATAAAGGGTACTGAAGATTATCGCCGTTTCACAAGCTCGCGCAATTTTAAGAATTTTATATTTGTACACCTTAAAACTTTCTCAATAAAAATATATTGTAAAAAAAAAAAAGAATGTATGAAGCTAAAAACCTTCAGCCTTTAGAGCCACTTTAACCCTTAAGCTGTTTCAATACGTCACTTTACCCCCCCCCCCTGCCTACCCAGGCCAATTTCCAGCTTTCAGCGCTGTCACATTTTAAATGAAATTGCGCGGTCATGCTACACTGTACCCAAACACATTTTTTTATCATTTTGTTGCCACAATCAGAGCTTTCTTATGGTGGTATTTAATCACCTCTGCATTTTTTTTTTTTTTGCTAAACAAATAAAAAACAACTGAAAATTTTGAAAAAAATAAAAGTGTTTCTGTTATAAAATGTTGTAAATAAGTAAGTTTTCTTCTTCACTGACGGGCACTGATAAGGCGGCACTGATGAGGCGGCACTGATGAAGTGGCACTGATGATGGGCACTGATGATGGGCACTGATAGGTGGCACTGATATGCAGCACTGCTTGGCATTGATAGGTGGCATTGATGGGCACTGATAGGCGACACTAATGGGCACTGAAAGGCTGCACTGATGGATACTTATGGGTGGCACTGATAGGCAGCACTGATGGGCACTAATAGGTGGCACCGATGGACACTGATGGGTGGCACTGATCAAGGGCGGACTGACCATTGAGCCACTCGGGCACTGCCCGAGGGCCCTGGGCCACTAGGGGGCCCCATCAGGGTTGCCAGTCTCAGTAAAACCAGGGACAGTATGTATAAATCTGTGTTTTTTTTTTACATTTGTCTGTGTATACTGTGTGTACATGTATGTGTATACTGTGTGATTGTATACTGTGTGTGTGTATACTGTGTGGCCACATAATCTCTGATTGCCTGGGGGCCCCATAATCTCCTATTGCCCGGGGGCCCCATGAGTTAGATGGCACTGATATGCATCACTGATGGAACTGGCACTGGCAGGCATTGCTGATGGGCACTGATTGGCATCTGTTTGAGGAACTTATTAGCATCTGTCTGGGCACTGTCATCCCTGCTGGTCCAGGGTGGCATACCTGGTGGCCATCCATTGTGGGCATCCCTGGTGGTCCTGGTGGCATCCCTGGGGGGGGGGGGGGTGCTGCTCTACTCGGTTCTGTCAGACGCGAGTGAGGAAAATATGATAAACAGTTTTTCTTGTTTACACTGTGATTAGCCGTGATTGGACATGGCTGATCACGTGGTAAAGAGTCTCTGTCAGAAGCTCTTTACCTAGAACGTTGTTGTGGTGTGTCAGACTGACACACTGTTGAAAGAAAGTCATAAGAAGTCCTGTTTGCAGTTTGTGAGAAGCCATGTGGAGGACACAGCAAACATGTGGAAGAAGGTGATCCGGTCAGATGAGTCCAAAATTCAACTCTTTGGCCTAAAAGAAAAATGCTATGTGTGGGGGGAAATTAACACTGCACATCACCCTGAACACACCATCCCCACCGTGAAACATGGTGGTGGCAGCATCATGTGGTGGGGATGGTTTTCTTCAGCAGGGACAGGGAAGCTGGTCAGAGTTGATGGGAAGATGGATGGAGCCAAATACAGGACAATCTTAGAAGAAAACCTGTTAGAGTCTGCAAAAGACTTGAGACTGGGATGGAGGTTCACCTTCCAGCAGGACAACGACCCGAAACATACAGCCAGAGCTACAATGGAATGGTTTACATCAAAGCATATTCATGTGTTAGAATGGCCCAGTCACAGTCCAGACCTAAATCCCATTGAGAATCTGTGGCAAGACTTGAAAATTGCTGTTCACAGACGCTCTCCATCCAATCTGACAGAGCTTGAGATATTCTACAAAGAAGAATGGGCAGAAATGTCCCTCTCTAGATGTGCAAAGCTGGTAGAGACATCCCCAAAAAGACTTGTAGAGAAAGGGGGTTCTACAAAGTATTGACTCCGGGGGGCGTCATACAAATGCCCCCCCCCCCACACTTTTCACATATTTATTTGTATCATTTATCATTTTCCTTCCACTTCACAATTAGGTGCCACTTTGTGTTGGTCTATCACATAAAATCCCAATAAAATACATTTACGTTTTTGGTTGTAACATGACAAAATGTGGAAAATTTCAAAGGGTATGAATACTTTGTCAAGGCACTGTATATTCCTGCTCAGAGGATCACAATACACAAAGGACATCACTGCTCAGTTATCCATAGAGATAAATATAACAAAAGCACAAAATCATTTTTTTTTATTATCTTGCAAATCAATAAAAAAGATACTTTGCAAAAAAAAAAAAAACAATATATAAATACATAAAAAAAAAAAATACATGAACACCCATAACTCAAAGTTAGTCATGACAACAAACAACAATATTAAAGGAGATGTAAATCTGGATTCGATGACATTTCATTTGCTGTGTGCACTTGTGTGTCATAAACAACAACAACAATGATTTTGCTTTTTTTTTTTTTTTTGCATCCTTATACTCCTTTATTCTCATCTCCTCCATTATATTTTAGCCACTTGTATAGTTGCATTTTCTCCATTATCAGCTGTGCATCATTGCTCTGCTCTGGTTTCCTGACAATGGTGGGCCATGTCTGAGCAATGTGGTGTCTTTTTTAGTAATTTTATCACATCCATGATTAGTTTTTTCCGATTAACCAGTTCCTGCCTGGGCCAATTCTGACATTTCTCTCCTACATGTAAAAATCTGTATTTTTTTTTCGCTAGAAAATTATTTATAACCCCAAACATTATACAGTCAGGTCCATAAATATTGGGACATCGACACAATGCTAATCTTTTTGGCTCTATATACACCACCACAATGGATTTGAAATGAAACGAGCAAGATGTGCTTTAACTGCAGACTTTCAGCTTTAATTTGAGGGTATTTACATCCAAATCAGGTGAACGGTGTAGGAATTACAACACTTTGTATATGTGCCTCCCACTTTTTAAGGGACCAAAAGTAATGGGACAGATTAACAATCATCCATCAAACTTTCACTTTTTAATACTTGGTTGCAAATCCTTTGCAGCCAATTACAGCCTGAAGTCTGGAACACATAGACATCACCAGACGCTGGTTTCATCCCTGGTGATGCTCTGCCAGGCCTCTACTACAACTGTCTTCAGTTCCTGCTTGTTCTTGGGGCATTTTCCCTTCAGTTTTGTCTTCAGCAAGTGAAATGCATGCTCAATCGGATTCAGGTCAGGTGATTGACTTGGCCATTGCATAACATTCCACTTCTTTTCCCTAAAAAAGTCTTTGGTTGCTTTCGCAGTATGCTTCGGGTCATTGTCCATCTGCACTGTGAAGCTCCGTCCAATGAGTTCTGAAGCATTTTGCTGAATATGAGCAGATAATATTGTCCGAAACACTTCAGAATTCATCCTGCTGCTTTTGTCAGCAGTCATATCATCAATAAATACAAGAGAACCAGTTCCATTGGCAGCCATACATGCCCACGCCATGACACTACCACCACCATGCTTCACTGATGAGGTGGTATGCTTTAGATCATGAGCAGTTCCTTTCCTTCTCCATACTCTTCTCTTCCCATCACTCTGGTACAAGTTGATCTTGGTCTCATCTGTCCATAGGATGTTGTTCCAGAACTGTGAAGGCTTTTTTTGTTTGGCAAACTCTAATCTGGCCTTCCTGTTTTTGAGGCTCACCAATGGTTTACATCTTGTGCTGAACCCTCTGTATTCACTCTGGTGAAGTCTTCTCTTGATTGTTGACTTTGGCACACATACACCTACCTCCTGGAGAGTGTTCTTGATCTGGCCAACTGTTGTGAAGGGTGTTTTCTTCACCAGGGAAAGAATTCTTCGGTCATCCACCACAGTTGTTTTCCGTGGTCTTACGGGTCTTTTGGTGTTGCTGAGCTCACCGGTGCGTTCTTTCTTTTTAAGGATGTTCCAAACAATTAATTTGGCCACACCTAATGTTTTTGCTATTTCTCTGATGGGTTTGTTTTGCTTTTTCAGCCTAATGATGGCTTACTTCACTGATAGTGACAGCTCTTTGGATCTAATATTGATAGTTGACAGCAACAGATTCCAAATGCAAATAGCACACTTGAAATGAACTCTGGACCTTTTATCTGCTCCTTGTAAATGGGATAATGAGGGAATAACACACACCTGGCCATGGAACAGCTGAGCAGCAAATTGTCCCATTACTTTTGGTCCCTTAAAAAGTGGGAGGCACATATACAAACTGTTGTAATTCCTACACCGTTCACCTGATTTGGATGTAAATACCCTCAAATTAAAGCTGAAAGTCTGCAGTTAAAGCACATCTTGTTCCTTTCATTTTAAATCCATTGTGGTGGTGTATAGAGCCAAAAAGATTAGAATTGTGTCCATGTCCCAATATTTATGGACCTAAGTGTATATATATATATATATATATATATATATATATATATATATATATATATATATATATATAGTTTCTCACAAAAGTGAGTACACCCCTCACATTTCTGTAAATATTTTCTTCTATCTTTTCATGTGACAACACTGAAGAAATGACACTTTGCTACAATGTAAAGTAGTGAGTGTACAGCTTGTATATCAGTGTAAATTTGCTGTCCCCTCAAAATAACTCAACACACAGCCATTAATGTCTAAACCGCTGGCAAAAAAAGTCAGTACACCCCTAAGTGAGAATGTCCAAATTGGGCCCAATTAGCTATTTTCCCTCCCCGGTGTCATGTGACTCGTTAGTGTTACAAGGTCTCAGGTGTGAATGGGGAGCAGGTGTGTTAAATTTGGTGTTATCGCTCTCACTCTCTCATACTGGTCACTGGAAGTTTAACATGGCACCTCATGGCAAAAAACTCTCTGAGGATCTGAAAAAAAGAATTGTTGCTCTACATAAAGATGGCCTAGGCTATAAGAAGATTGCCAAGACCCTGAAACTGAGCAGCTCTCATACGTCTTTTTCCCAAAGACAACCTCTGGATATGACGCTGAGCACGTGACCTCAACTTCTTTGGTGGACCATGGCGAGGCCTGTTCTGAGTGGAACCTGTCCTGTTATACCGCTGTATGGTCTTGGCCACCGTGCTGCAGCTCAGTTTCAGGGTCTTGGCAATCTTCTTATAGCCTAGGCCATCTTTATGTAGAGCAATTGGGCCCAATTTAGACATTTTCACTTAGGGGTGTACTCACTTTTGTTGCCAGCGGTTTAGACATTAATGGCTGTGTGTTGAGTTATTTTGAGGGGACAGCAAATTTACACTGTTATACAAGCTGTACACTCACTACTTTACATTGTAGACAAGTGTCATTTCTTCAGTGTTGTCACATGAAAAGATAGAAGGAAATATTTACAAAAATGTGAGGGGTGTACTTACTTTTGAGCTACTGTGTGTGTGTGTGTATATATATCTATAGATATAGATATATATCTATATATATCTATATCTATATCTATATATATATATATTAGCAAAGACCCTAGAAAATAAAATGGTGGGCATTGCAATTTTTTATGTCACACTCTATTTTTTTTTTAAATGCATTTTTGTTTTTTTTTTAAAAAAAACACTTTATTGAATTTGTTTGCACACAAATAATACCCATTTTTTGTGAAAATATAAAAGATGATGCTACGCAGAGTAAATACATACTAAACATGTCACATTTTAAAATTGCGTACGCCTGTGAAGTGATGCCAAACTATGGTACCTAAAAATCTCTTGTGACCCTTTAACCACTTAAGGACCGAGCCTCTTTTTGAGATTTGTTGTTTACAAGTTAAAAACAGTTTTTTTTTGCTAGAAAATTACTTAGAACCCCCAAATGTTTTATATATATATTTTTCTAACATCCTAGAGAATAAAATGGCGGTCGTTGCAATACTTTCTGTCACACCGTATTTGCGCAGCGATCTTACAAGCGCATTTTTTTTGGGATAAAAAAATATACTTTTTTGAATTAAAAAATAAGACAACAGTAAAGTTAGCCCATTTTTTTTTATATTGTGAAAGATGATGTTACGCCGAGTAAATTGATACCCAACATGTCATGCTTCAAAATTGCGCCCCCTCGTGTGTTGTGAATTCATGAAGAAATATATTTTATATTTACTGGCAGAAACATGAGAGATGCTTAGGCCTCAAAAAGCAGATGAACTGTGATGCTACAAGAATTGAACTGTTGCCCTTTTGGAGACCTTTAGGACAAATTAGACGCTCTCATGTTTTTCCAAGTTTTACTACTACTTCAAATATTGAAGACTTTTACAAGCATGTATTGTGAGGAAAACTGTTGAACAATGACTGCTCTCTGCTCTCTCAAAACAAGGAGATATTTACATGGTATTAGTGAATAAACAAAAAAAAAATAGGAGTCAAGATTATGCGGACAATTCTAATGCCACGTACACACGGTCGGACTTTCCGTCTACAAAAGTCCGACGGACGCCGACGGACTAAAGCTGGCTGGCAATCCGATCATGTGTGGGCTTCCCGCGGACTTTTAGTGGACTTTTGCAGCCTCAAATCTGACGGACTTTAGATTTGAAACATGCTTCAAATCTTTACGTCGTAACTACGCCGGACCCAGAAATCCGCTCGTCTGTGTGCTAGTCCGACGGACAAAAACCCACGCTAGGGCAGCTATTGGCTACTGGTTATCAACTTCCTTATTTTAGTCCGGTGTACGTCATCACGTACGAATCCGTCAGACTTTTGTGTGATCGTATGTAGGCAAGTCCGTTCGTAAGAAAGTCTGCCGCAAGTCCGCCAAAAGTCCGTCGAAAGTCTGTCGGACAGGCTGTCGGACTTTTGTAGACGAAAAGTCCGACCGTGTGTACGCGGCATCACATTAGAAATAGCCTCACCTGGCCTAAACCTATTGTGTTCAAGTGAAGGACTGTTTAAATAGCTAACACCTTGGCTAACAAAACTCATTGTATGAACTTTTAGGATGGTTTAGACAAACAAGTCATTTCTAAACACCCAGTGGGAATGTTCAAGGTCCATCTCAACACGTTAGAGAGAGTTGAATATTGTGCCAGTCAAAAATATTTTAAAAGTATCTATAAGGTTATTATAAGTCATTTCAAACTATCTATGACATTGTAGGTCACAGAGACATTATAATGTTGGCATCTGCGGACCCAACAACTTTGGTATGAAGAAACTGTATCTGAAAGTGTGATTTTATATGTAGAAGTGTTTTAAGTAACAAATTAGTATTAGGAAAAACATATAATCATGATTATAATTATATAAGACTGTAGCCTATGCTTAGATAAACAAATATTCAGTGGAGATACCAGAACTTATACAGGTATCCATATAGATAATCATTTTTATGTAGTATTGATGAAATATATAACAACGTGTGTATTTCCTAGATAGACCAGTCTGTTTAGACATACATTTATAGAGATACAGATATATAACCAAGTTATGTAATGGTGACTAATCAAACTTATACTGAGTGTATTTTACATTAGACCGATTACCAGAATATTTAAAGGTATATACTATCCTTACCATTATACACATTATGAAAATAGAACGTATTAACTTAAAAGGATGGACTCAAAACACATGTGAGACACCTGGTGGTTGAAGGTGGTATTATTTGAACTCACTAAATTTCCAGAGGAGGTTAATAATTAAGTCTCCTAACCCAATGGGAAATGAGCCACGTCCTTGTGGGCAGAGCCATTATAATTTTTATGGTCTTATTATCTGAAATGGTATTTAGAGGCAAGTAAGATGGAAGAAAGGGGGAAGAAGGAGAGCTCAGGGGGAGAGCTCAAGGATCCACCCTGAGGGGGGACACTGGGAGACACACACTCCCAGACTGACACTCATGCACCATGCATGAATACATATCTTGACATTCATGAAGATTCCTCAACACCTAATACTTAAAACTCGGAGGTCACAAGAAGTAAATCCTCTTTAACCCCTTCCCGCCGACCGTACGCAGATATGCGTACTCGGCTTTCCGGGGTTATACCAGGATGATGCCTGCAGCTGCAGGCATCATCCCGGTACCGTTGTTTAGAGCGGGCGATCGGCTACCCGTATATAACAACCGATGCGGCTAAAAGCCGCTCGGCTGTTATACCGGAGGAGCGGGAGGGGACATCCCCCCCTCCCGCCGCCTCCCGCCGCTCTTACCGGGCCTCCCGTGCGATCGGGAAGCCCGGTGTCCAATCGGCTGTCTCCGGCGGCTGTGGGCAGGCTGGAACGAAGCCGTGGGCGGCTTCGTTCCAGCCTTCTCAATGTAAACGCGGAAGCGACGTCATGACGTTTACTCGGCTGCCAATGGCGCCGAATTTAAAAAAATATACAGTATTCAGAATCGCCGTTTTCGGCGATCTGAATACTTTGAAGTGCAGAGGAGGGATCGGGGGTCTTTTAGGCCCCCGATCCCTCCATAAAGAGTACCTGTCACCACCTATTACTGTCACAAGGGATGTTTACATTCCTTGTGACAGCAATAAAAGTAAAAAAAAAACATTTTTTTTAAAAACACAATTTATAAGTCTAAAAATAAATAAAATAAATAATAAAAAAAAAAATTTTTTAAAGCGCCCCCGTCCCCGCAAGCTCGCGCAGCGCAGAAAACGCATACGGAAGTCGCGCCCGCATATGTAAACGGTGTTTAAATCACACATGTGAGGTATCGCCGCGATCGTCAGAGCGAGAGCAATAATTCTAGCCCTAGATCTCCTCTGTAACTCTAACCTGGTAACCGTAATAAAAATTTAAAGCGTCGCCTATGGAAATTCATAGCTACCATAGTTTGTCGCCATTCCACGAGTGCGTGCAATTATAAAGCGTGACATGTTTGGTATCTATTTACTCAGCATAACATCATCTTTCACATTATACAAAACAATTGGGGTAACTTTACTGTTTGGATTTTTTAAAATTCATGGAAGTGTCCCTTTTCCAAAAATTTGCGTTTAAAACACCGCTGCGCAAATACCGTGTGATATAAAATATTGCAACAATCTCCATTTTATTCTCTAGATTCTCTGCTAAAAAAAAATATATAATGTTTGGGGGTTCTAAGTAATTTTCTAGCAAAAAATATGGATTTTAACTTGTAAACACCAAATTTCAAAAATAGGCTTAGTCATGAAAGGGTTAAGAGTATCCATTTTCAAATTACGGCAGCCATCTTAACTCTGGTAACCAGCCAATAGGAACAGTAGCCATCCTGGATTAGGTAATTATGTCATGTTGATTTTATCTTGTATGTTCTTTCAAATATTGATTGGTTCTCTCAAATATTGATGTATTAAATATTATACAATTGATAATCATTCTCCCGAATCAATAACCGCCTTGTAGATTTTTCTCTAAAGATTCAATTTTTCATTATATTTTTCTTTTTGCATAGTTGCCACATTTATTGACAAAACAAACGTCTAATTTATTTCACAATTTTAACCACGTACTTACCTGCAGCAAAGTAATGGTTGTACGTGTGAAATACAGATGTTCTGTTTATTTGTCAAGTTCACAAGGTTATTGATTCTACCGAGAAGTTATCATGGTGGTATCATGTCAAAGGGACGGTACGCCCATTTTTGCAAGTGTTTTTATTGATTTTCAAGACGTTCATGTAACGCAATTGGTATCTTAAATTCATGTGATTATTTGTGTTTGTTTACCAAAAAATTTCTATTTCGTATGACCACCTGTCTCCGTGAATAAGTTTCACAAGCATAGACTGTGTCATATAGATTGATTTTGTATCTTAAAAATATCTTCGTTAAAAACTACTCAATGATAATGTGCGGGAAACCTGTCCTTAAAAAGGCACAACTTATTCTGACTGAATATTCACGACACTTGGAATGGCGAGAAACTTTTACCCTTTAAAATCTCCATAGGCGACGTTTAAAAAATTCTACAGGTTGCATGTTTTGAGTTACAGAGGAGGTCTAATGCTATAATTATTGCTCTCGCTCTAACAATCGCGGCGATACCTCACATGTGTGGTTTGAACACCGTTTTCATATGTGGGCACTACTCAAGTATGCGTTCGCTTCTGCACGTGAGCTCGGCTGGACGGGGTGCGTTTAATATTTTTTACATTTTTTTTCTTATTTATTTTACCTTTTATTTTTTATTTTTACACTGTTCTTTTAAAAAATTGTAAACATCCCCTGTAGTAGAAAAAAAACATGACAGGACCTCTTAAATATGAGATCTGGGGGTCAAAAAGACCTCAGATCTCATATTTACACTAAAATGCAATTAAAAAAAAAATATATAATTTGAAAAAAAAAAAAAGTCCCTTTAGGAGCTGTGGGCGGAAGTAACGTTTTGACGACGCTTCCGCCCTGCAATGGTATGGAGACGGGTGGGGGCCATCTTCCCCCTCACTCATCTCCATACCACACAAGAGAACAGACGCGATCAGACGCGATAAAAGTGATTTTGCGGCGAATCCGCCACAGAGACCACTTTTATCTTGAAGCGGACCGCCCGCTGAAGAAGAGGATACCGGGGTTATGGCAGCTATCTGCTATCATAACAACGATATTCCTCTTCAAAGTAGTGACGTAAAAAGACGGCGGGCATTCTGTAAGTGGTTAAACTGGTAACCTGTAAAGGCTTTTAGAGTTACACAAGGGATCTGGAGCTAAAATGATTGCTCTCACTCTAACGTTCGTGGCCATACCTCACATGTGTGGTGCCATCACTGTTTACATATGTGTGCAGGACTTACGTATGCGTTCACATTTATGCATAAGCATCAGGGGAGGGGGGCACTTTAAAAAAAATATTTATATATATCATTTATTTTATTCAAAACTTTTATTTTACACTGTCTCTTTATTTTCTATTTTTTTTTATCAACTTTATTGCTTTCACAAGGGATGAACAATGGGCAATGACAGGTCCTCTTTATGCAGAGATCTCGGGTCTATTAGACCCCCAAATCTCTTCCCTGGGTTCCAATGCAGCCAATCAGACACAGATCGGTCCAATCGGCTGATTTCCTGGCCGCGAACAGCCAGGTAAACAAAGAGCCAAAACTGGAAGTGATGAAATCCTTGTTGCTTTCGGTTTCTGGGGTCACAGAGAGGGAGGAACAAAGCGATCGAACGGCAGAGCCCGGGAAAGGTGGCGGTGGTGGTGGTGGGAGGGGTGGGACCCCCTTCCGCCCACCCACAGAAGTGATTGAGTGGCTGTTCAGCCACTCAAATCACTTCTGGTAAAGAGGGAAAACGCTGGCTGAAAATGTTCATACCGGGATGATGCACTTCAATCCGAGGACGTCACATGACGTCATACGGACGGGAAATGGGTAAAGGGTAACTTCACTTTCGTGGGAAAAAAATGGCAAATATAAAAAATGAATCTAGCATATGCAATTGCAACACAAGTCATGTATGGCTCCTTTGCCCCTGAACCATATTAGGCCACATGCCTTTAACGTGGAAGGGGTGCCTTGCTACGGGGGACTCCTCTGGCAAATCACCTTACCCCTATGTTGATGCGAACAAGGGCCTCTTCCTCAAAACCCCTCACCTGTTGATTGAGGGAGTCTGCAGGACTCAGATTCAGATTTTATCAGATTCTGAAAGCTTCCTTTAGAAATAAGTGGGCTCCCAAATACCACATCTCTCTATGTGAATGAGTATGGGCTACATAATACCCCTACTCATTCACAAAAAGAAAAAAAAATGTAACCTAGAAATATAGTCACCCAATCATTTGACAAATCCTTTATTAAAAACAATAATCAACCCCCCCAAAAAGTCTGTTGTAAATCCATCATCAATCCTGATGCCTGCTGACTCGCCCAAATGTAAAAACCCAACGAACCCAGCGCACCCAACCAAGCCCAATGGTACTGCTCGCCAAATGAGAGCTCCCTGACTTATCGTCAGCATTATAAGAAAATAGGTGGAGACAATAATTACATCATTGACCAAATATGGCACTGTCATTGCCATATTTGTCACCCGACCAAGCCCAAAAGGTACTGCTCGCCAAATTATATCGAGAAAGAAACCACACTTAAACTCGAATGGGTAAATAAAGAAAAATAAGACAATGTAAAATAGCAGTGACTCTAATGTGTGATATTAGCACATAACCAACATTTGTATAAAACGGAGTCGCGCTTCTTAGATCAATATAAATCTCATAGCATGAAAGAAAACCTCAACCAAACAATAGTCCCCTTTGGGTGAGAAAGGATGATAATTAAACAGCAGTAGTATTGATCTTGCAAGTAGTGTTTCACATGTAGATCCCAAACGCAGTGACATACAGTCCACTCCAATCCCCTATCTGCCAAACAGCACAAGACACCACCAAACTACGGCCCTCCAGTTGTTCAGGAACTACAATTCCCATCATGTCTAGTCATGTCTGTGAATGTCAGAGCTTTACAATGCCTCATGGGACGTGTAGTTCTGCAATAGCTGGGGGGCCGTAGTTTGAGGATGCCTGGTATAGAAAGATTGCCTGCTTACCAGCAGTACTGGACCTCTTACTGATTACCCTGCCAGGGCCATTTGATGGCAATCCGACCAAAGCTCGGTGGTCCTGTAGGCGAATCCTCTCTCCAGATTATCCGGGATATCCCACTCAAAAATATAGAAGGCTCCACATAGTGTAAAGTCCAACGATTTATTTGTAAAAGCACCTCACATAAAAATAGATAGCTTGTAAAAAACACAAACGAGCACCAGTGCTTCGTGAATAACCATGACGTCAACACGTCTTCCTTACTACGCGTTTCATCAGGGATTGACGTCGTCCTGGGGCACGGGCGTTGTACTGCGCCATCGCCTCATATAATACAGAATTAATAACCAAGCCCCGTTCTGATTCCCGAGGGCTTCACATGATAATAGCCTCCACCTGGTCCCAGGCATTAGTGAGCACTCCTTCGGGCGAGGTGTTACTTCACGTGCACTGGCGCAGCAAGACCCCACCCACACGAGCATCATATATCAAAGCAAAATTTCTACTGCTTCTATATATGAGAGCTTACCGCTGTTAATGGTTCCTAAGGAAGCAGAGGCTGCTGGCACCTGCTTTGTCCCTAGCAACCTCTGCTGTCACTGGCACATTGGCTTACATACCTGAGAATCTCTGGCCATATAAGCAAAGGATCGGGGATAGGGAATTTGGCCACTGGCCAATTTGGTCAATGATGTCACTACCAACCCCGCCCCTTCCCTTTTATAGCTAAAGACAGGTTGGGGAGCTATAATTTGGTAATCAGTATCAGTGGGCTTGGCCATGCGACAAATATGGTAATGACATTGCCCTAATTGGTCAATGATGTCATTATTATTTCCACCCCTTCCCTTAAATATCTGATGACAGCTCAGGAAAATGTCATTTGGCGAGCAGTTGTATGGCACAGAGTCGCGCTTCTTAGACAAATATAAATCTTGCAGCATGAAAGAAAACAACAACCAAACAATAGTCCTCTTTGGGTGAGAAAGGTTGATGATTAAACAGCAGTAGTATTGATCTTGCAAGTAGGGTTTCACACGTAGATCCCAAACGCAGTGACATACAGTCCACTCCAATCCCCTATGTGCCAAACACCACAAGACACCACCACTGATAGCATAGAAAGATTGCCTGCTTACCAGCAGTAGTGGACCTCCTAAATAAAATGCCCCGCCAGGGCCATTTGATGGCAATCCGATCAAAGCTCGGTGGTCTTGTAGGGGAATCCTCTCTCCAGATAATCCGGGATATCCCACTCATAAATAAAGGAGGCTCCACATAGTGTAAAATCCAATGATTTATTTGTAAAAGCACCTCACATAAAAATGGATAGCTTGTAAAAACAGCACCGGCAGGTATAAATACAAACGAGCACCCGGGACGCATGAATAGACCAATTTTTTTGGCTTCTCTGCACTTTATGAGATATTGAATTTATTTAGATTTTTTTGCATTTTTATACTACTGTTCACAATCCTTATGAATGATTTTATGTTATATTGAAGAATTGTCACAAGGTACACGTTTTTTATCACTGGCCGCGATAGTTACACGAGCAGCCTTAGTTGCTTTAATTTTTCCTACACTTTAGTTAGCGCCACATACTTCTTATATTTAAATATTAAGGCATGTCCCTGACTCAGAGATGAGCCACTTGTGTGTAGCACTAATGTACAGAGTTATTCCATAAGATGTTTCATCTCAAGTAACTACACACATGTAACTGATGTATGTGTTGCATTCGAAGAGACATGCAGAGCTCTTGCCCACTCCACCAGTCCAGCGTACCCTCCATTACCTCACTCTCAGTAATGGAAAGAAACCCCGCCGGACACATAGTGTGGGTCTCCGTCCCACTCCGTTTACTCCATCCTTTCCGCACCTAGTGATCAGGTCTTAGAGCTCTACAACCCTAGTCTGCTCCCGGTGACCAGAGGAGACGGACAGCTAGGGAGGGAGCCAGAGCACCGACCCCCTCGCTACCAGAGGACCTGTCAGGACTATAGGCAATGACCTCATCTTGTGATCTAACCTATTCTAGTGGTGGTACTCATACCCCATAGTGCTATTACAGACCCAGGTTCTTTGGGATACACCATAACCCAACGTGCACCGATGGAATAACTTCAGTCAAGGCTCAAAGCAGTTGAAACAACTTAACTCTAAACTTGGTATAACATGTAATAATGTTGTGATCCCAACTACACCTAATTGTGGCTGCCTCAGGTTACCTGCAGATTTTAAGTCTCTATGGGAAAAGTCCGTACTTGGTAAGACTCGAAATGGAGAAGTCCATGTTCTTGGGGCGTCCCGATGAATTGGCGCTCTGTAGTGAATCATAGGTCCCAATAAGCCTTTGTTCCTGTCCTCTCTTAAGCCCTTGAACCCCCTAGGATTTGAACCTCTTCCCTTTCATATTTCGTGGGAGGGTGGCTGAACCCTAGAAAAAGCCAGTGAACACACCCAGGGAAGGCAGGAAAACATTAACCCCTTCCCCCCGACCTGGGCAGCCAAGTGCTAACTAAACATACAGTAGGCCACCTGCCTACACTCACCTTCCAGCATATAAGGGGCCGTAGGGGCAAAACAACCATCTGCTCATTCCTAATATACCCTAGTACAGTATATAGGACATTTCTAGAAGGGTGTCAGCACCAGGGTGATACTGTCTTTGTGCACTGGTGCGCAGTCATGATGGAACAGGAAGGGGCCATCCCCAAACTGTTCCCACAAAGTTGGGAGCATGAAATTGTCCAAAATGTCTTGGTATACTGACAACATAAGAGTTCCCTTCACTGAAACTAAGGGGCCAAACTCAACCCCTGAAAGACAACCCCCACACCATAATCCCCCCTCCCCCCACACACCATAATCCCCCCTCCACCAAATAATTTGGACCAGTGCACAAAGCGAGGTCCATAAAGTCATGGATGAGCGAGTTTGGGGTGGAGGAACTTGACTGGGCCTGACATCAACCCAACAGAACACCTTTGGGGTGAATTAGAGCGGAGACTGCGAGCCAGGTCTTCTCGTCCAACGTCAAACATTCCCATAGACACCCTCCTAAACCTTGTGGACGGCCTTCCCAGAAGAGTTGAAGCTGTTATAGCTGCAAAGGGCGGAGCCAACTCAATATTGAACCCTACGGACTAAGACTGGGATGCCATTAAAGCGGAGTTCCACACAAAAATGAAACTTCCGCTTTTCGGAACCCTCCCCCCCTCTGGTGTCACATTTGGCACCTTTCAGGGGGGAGGGGGGTGCAGATACCTGTCTAAGACAGGTATTTGCACCCACTTCCGGCATAGACTCCCATGGGAGTCTACGCCACTTCCCGTCCCTCCGCGCTGTCTCCTGGGAATCACACAGCTCCCAGGAGAGAGCGGGGACCACTTGGGACGCGCAGCGCGACTCGCGCATGCGCAGTAGGGAACCGGGAATCGAAGCCGCAACGCTTCACTTCCTGATTCCCTCACCTAGGATGGCGGCGGCAGCTGCCGAGAACCGAGCGGGTTCTCGGCGTCCCCTGCTGACATCGCTGGACCCTGGGACAGGTAAGTGGCCATGTATTAAGAGTCAGCAGCTGCAGTATTTGTAGCTGCTGGATTTTAATATTTTTTTTTTTTGGCGGTGTGGGTGGACCCCCGCTTTAAAGTTCATGTGTGTGCAAAGGCAGGCGTCCCAATAGTTTTTTTATAGTGTATATCAGCAGAAGGATACATGACATTCCAGGATGATGACCAACCATCAGTTTCTTAAAAAATAGAAAAAAAATAAAAAACTAACGTACAATACGGGGTTTATTTTGAATGAAATCTGCAGATTTTTAAAAGATTGAAAACGACTTTTGAAATCCCATTAACACGTTAGATTTTAAAATAAATGTATTCCGAAGTATCAGTAAAAAATGTAATTTCTCTCAATCTGACATTTCCCTGAAAACACACTACCGCTTCCGCCCGGCGTTCGCTCCGCCGTCTGCTGCGACACGCCAATCACATCGCTAATTTACAGCGCCAAATCTGGCTCGCTGAAGGTGTCTGTGTTCAGCCCGCGGGTGATGGAGCTCGAGGTCTTTATATAGACAGACGGGGATCATGGTGACATAACGCTGCTGGGAGTGAGTTGCCCCCAGGCTGCGGAGGAATTTTCCCTGTCACTAACCTTTGATGGAAGCTTCAAGACGTTTCCAAGAAGCTTGTCAGCTAATCACCTAGGTGAGGAATTTCAAGGCCTGTCATAAGCCCTGGAATTGTTCAAGCTGAACTCCATCACTTCCCTTCAGTCTTGCTCAGGTGTAGCGGCTCCTCTCCTGGACTGATAACGGCTTCCTCTGATTTCACTGCACACTGTGAGCTTCTCACCATGTGCATTAGAAGCTGCAGCCAGACAGACAGAGCCCCAGCCTGGCTGTCCCTGTTTTTTTTTTTTTTTTTTGTTTTTTAGTTAATACAAGGGATTTAGGCCAAATAAAAGGATCATTATATAAAAACTATACTTTTGCAAATTAAATATCTGTATACTGACAGTAACTCCTTCAGATCCGCGCTATAAGCGAATGACGGCTACAGCGTAGATCTGCTTTGCTGGGAGGCCGTCAATAGACGTCCTCCCCTTTGCACGCTCCCTGCGCGCCCCCTGCAGGGCGCGTGCGGCGTGTGCTGTGATCACCGAGTCACTGAGACTCGGGTGATCACAGATCGGAGTAAGGGGCTGATCCTGGCTCCTTACCACGTGATCAGCTGTCAGCCAATGACAGCTGATCACGTGATATAAACAGAAGATCGGTAATCGTTTTTTTCTTCCTCCTTTTAGTGCAAGGGACATCGGTCCCGAAGAGGAAGAGGCAAAGCCGTCTCATCTGTGCCAACCAACACCGCCTTCCAGTGCCACCTGCCAGTCCCCACACAGTGCCACGAATGAGTGCAGAAGTGCCAGAAATTAGTGCCACCTATCAATGCCCACCAGTGCCACCTATCAATGCCCACCAGTGGTGCCAATCAGTGCCTCATCAGTGCCACCTAGCAGTGCTGCTTATCAGTGTCACCTACCAGTGCCGATCAGTGCCCATCACTGCCACCAATCAGTGCCCATCACTGCCACCTAACAGTGCCAGCTATCTGTCCCACCTATCAGTGCCACCTATTAGTGCCCTGCAGTGCCACCTATCAATGCCCTTCAGTGCCGCCCATCAGTGCCACCCATCAGTGCCCACCAATGCCACCTATCAGTGCCCACCAGTGCCACTTCATCAGTGCCCACCAGTGCCGCCTATTATTGCCCATCAATGCCACCTATTAGTGCCCATCAGTGCCACCTATTAGTGCCCATCAGTGCAGCCTCATCAGTGTACATCAATGAAGGAGAAAAATTACCTGCTTGCAAAATTTATTAGGAAAACATAAAGCGAATTTGTATTTTTTTTTAAATTTCGGTCTTTTTAAATTTTTTAACAAAAAATAAAAACCGCAGAGGTGATCAAATACCACCAAAAAAAAATCTCTGTTTGTGGGAAAAAAATTATAACTATTTCATTTGGGTACAGTGTTACATGACCGCACAATTGTCATTCAAAGAGTGACAGCGCTAAAAGCTGAAAATTGGTCTGGGTAGGAGGGGGGTTTAGGTGCCCAGTAAGCAAGTGGTTAAGATAAAATATTTAGCCAATTTGTGTTCTTTTCACTTTAAACAGGGATACGTAAAATTGAGAGTATCTAAATATTTAGGCAAAATTCATGGTGTTTCAGCAAAAATGTGCCAAAATGTTTTGCATTCAATAAGTAAGGTTTAATTAACCATTTGCCTACAGGGCACTTTTACCCCCTTCCTGCCCAGGCCGATTTTCAGCTTTCAGCGCTCTCACACTTTGAATGACAATTGAGCGGTCATACAACACTGTACCCAAATTATATTTTATCATTTTTTTCACACAAATAGAGCTTTCTTCTGGTGGTATCTAATAACCGTTGGGTTTCTTATTTTTTTGCTGAACAAATGAAAAAGTGCTGAAAATTTTGAAAAATAAAAAAAAAGTTTCATCGTTTGTTAAAAAAGGTGATTTTTCTCCTTCACTGATGGGCACTGATGAGGTGGCACTGATGGGCACTGGTGAGGCTGCACTGATGGGCACTGATGAAGCTGCACTGATGGGCACTGGTGAGGCTGCACTGATGGGCACTGATGAAGCTGCAGTGATGGGCACTGGTGAGGCTGCACTGATGGGCACTGGTGAGGCTGCACTGATAGGCAGTGATGGACACTGGTGAGGCTGCACTAATGGGCACTGGTGAGGCTCCACTGATGGGCACTGATGAAGCTGCACTGATGGGCACTGGTGAGGCTGCACTGATGGGCACTGGTGAGGCTGCACTGATGGGCACTGATGACGCTGCACTGATGGGCACTGGTGAGGCTGCACTGATGGGCACTGGTGAGGCTGCACTGATAGGCACTGATGGGCACTGGTGAGGCTGCACTGATAGGCACTGATGGGCACTGGTGAGGCTGCACTGATGGGCACTGGTGAGGCTGCACTGATAGGCACTGATGGGCACTGGTGAGGCTGCACTGATAGGCACTGATGGGACTAGTGAGGCTGCACTGATAGGCGCTGATGAGAATGCATGAAGGTAAAAAACCTTCAGCCTTTAGAACCACTTCAAGTTAATGCTGTCACCTAAAAACGAAGAAACTAAACTAATTCCATAAACAAAATTAAACACATTTAAAGAATTTAACTAAACAAAATTATTCAAATAACGAATCGAAACAAACTAAAACGCAACAATTTTTTTTTTGTTCTACACGTGTCCACCTGCGATCTTTCTCTTTCTTACAGTCTTGGTCAAAAATATTGGTACCCCTGCATTTCCGTTTAGGCATTCTCATGTTTATTTCTTGTGTTTGTATCGGTATGACTCAACAAGTGGAGAAACAATGGGCTGGACAAAATTATTGGCGCCCTCAATTTAATATTTGGCAGCACACCCCTTGGAAGAAGTAACTTCCATCAATAGCTTCCTGTAACCATCAATGATTTTCCTACACCTCTCTACTGGAACTTTGGATCGCTCTTTTTTCGCCAACTGCCCCGGGTCTCTCAGATTAAAAGCGTTCCTTTTCCCAAATGATGTTTTAAAATCTCTCCACAGGTGCTCCCGTGGCTCGCAGGCGCCCCCCGCCCCCTCCCGGCCCCTCCACTGCATAGTGAAGTGACAACCGGACGTGCGGGCGGAGATGCTGGGACCTGGGCCTTCCCCACAGTGGCAGAACGGCAGGGCCCAGTCACAAGTGCGACTGGTGCGACCCTGATTGTTCCGCCACTGTGCCAGTCATTTTGTTGAGTCCATTTTTGGAGTTTTGAGTGGAACGTGTCAGATTCGGTTTCCTGTTTCTTGAATTTTTTTGTGTCATACCGATACAAAGAAAAGAAATAAACATGAGAATGCCGAAACAATTGCATTTGCAACAATTTTCTGTGCAAAGTGGTGCGTTATCTGAAATGCAGGGGTGCCAATATATTTGGCCATGACTGTATATAAACCATAGGTCTGAAATAGATGAATTTATTGGGACCCCCCCCCCCCCTATCATTCCTAAATATACCTATGAATTGCTTTCATTGGTAAATATTTAGAAAAAAGAAGGGAATGGTGGGGGCTTTGAATGAAGCACAACACCAGAACCAAATCAATCAATTAGTAGATACTATTTAACTGCTTCCCGACCGGCTCACGCAGATATACTGCGGCAGAAGGGCTCATACAGGCAGAATCACGCACCTGTACATTGCCTTTTAAGAGGCGGCTTGCGGGCGCTCACATGCCCGCCGGGAGCTCCGTGAGTCGGATCGCGGGTCCCGCGTACTCGATGTCCGTGGGGATACCCGCGATCGTTTCACGGAGAGGAAGAATGGGTAGATGCTGATGTAAACAAGCATTTCCCCGTTCTGCCTAGTGACACTGATCACAGCTCCCTGTCATCGGGAGCGGCCATCAGTGACGTGTCACTCATAGCCACGCCTCCTAACAGTTAGAATCACTCCCTAGGACACACTTAACCCTTCCCTAGCCCCCTAGTGGTTAACCCCTTCACTGCCAGTCACATTTTTACGGGAATCAGTGCAATTTTATAGCACCGATCGCTGTATTAATGCCAGTGGCCCCAAAAATGTGTCAAAAGTGTCCGATGTGTCCGCCACAATGTCGCAGTCTCGATAAAAATCGCAGATCGCCGCCATTACTAGTAAAAAAAAAATAATAATAAAAATGCCATAAAACTATCCCCTATTTTGTAGACGCGATAACTTGTGCGCAAACCAATCAATAAACGCTTATTGCGATTTTTTTTTTTTTTTTTACCAAAAATATGTAGAATACATATCGGCCTAAACTGAGGGGAAAAAAAAATATACATTTTTGAGGGGATATTTATTATAGCAAAAAGTAAAAAATAATGCGTTTTTTTTTTCAAAATTGTCGCTATTTTTTTGTTTAAAAAATAAAAACCACAGAGGCGATCAAATACCACCAAAAGAAATCTCTATTTGTGGGGAAAAAAGGACTTCAATTTTGTTTGGGAGCAACGTCGCACGACCGCGCAATTGTCAGTTAAAGCGACGCAGTGCCGAATCTCAAAATAGTGATCTGGTCTTTGGCCAGCCAAATGGTCCGGGGGGCTGAAGCGGTTAATGGTGTACACGGATGCATGTGGGACAGTAAATAACATGTAATAAATAAGAAAATAAATACATATAAATGTATACACACACACAGTTCCTACATAGTAATAATGTATATGTTAGAAATATATAATAAAATGTATTCAATGTAGCCCAAACTTGCATATAGACATGATTGATTGATTGATTGATTGATTGCACACATGATAATGTAAGATTGATGAAAATTCTTCAAGGTAGTCTCATAGTACACACATGGTAGCTGTGACAATACATCGATGGATAACTTCCACTTATCAGGAGCAAATGCGATATAGATATGTCTGTAATGAAATATAAATACAATATACTATAGTATATAAAATAACACTCTTTGGTATAATGGCTTTTATATCTTCCCCAATTATTTATTGTGTAGTCACTTTGCTGATGCACTTTTTTTCCAATTTTTCCACAGAAGCCCTATGAGCCCCTATTCGGCACTTATTACAATCACAGCTACTTATTGGGGACGACATCTCTATAGATGCTCACTTCTTGTTCTCAGTTCACCGCTGTGTTGCCGCAGTTATCGCCGCCTCAGTTTACGGGGATGAGGTTCCCATAGTGCCTCCAGCTACTAATACTACCAATGTTGAATACTCTAGCTTACTTATAGGTAAGAGCAGGGCCGGTGCTACCACTAGGCAAACTAGGCAACTGCCTAGGGCACCCGGCCACTGGTTTCCTTACGCTCTGTCCCCCCGCTGGTCTCCTCGCTATGTAGGTTTTCGGGTGCGGTGGTGACTGTATGTGGGGGATGCCTCTGTCTGCAGCATGTAACTAACTCAGGCGGCAGCCAACCCATCCGTTAGTAAGTAGTGCCAGAGGTGCACTACTTACAGAGGAACGGAAGCACACATCCCCTATGCGCCACCGCCTCTATGATCAGTTTCTGTCTATCCCTCTCTGAGTCTCTGCCTCTGCCCATTCGTGATTGCTATACCGAGTCACCCCCCCTGACACCCACCACCCCCCCCCCGCTGTTTTACCGACATTTGCAGAGGCCGCTCTCCCGCCCGGCCTGTCCTGTACAGCGGCAGCGTGTGCTATAGCCTAATCAGATCGGAGTAGTGGGCGCTCCGTGGCTGGTGACAGCTGGAGCCTGAAGGCCTCGAGGAAGGGTTTGTTCCTGGCACTGGCAAGGTTGTCGGCATGTAGAGCCCCGGTGAGTGAAAAAAACTGATGTATTAGGAATCAGGTACGACAGTGTAATGGTCAGGTAGGTCAGTGTAGGGGTCAGGTAGGTCAGTGTTGTGGCCAGGTAGGTCCGTGTAGAGGGTCAGGTAAGTTAGTGTAGGGGTCAGTGTAGGGGTCAGGTAGGTTAGTGTAGGGGTCAGGTAGGTTAGTGTAGGGGTCAGGTAGGTCAGTGTAGGTAGGTCACTGTAATAATCAGGTAGGTTAGGGTAGGAGTCAGGTAGGTCAGTGTAGGTAGGTCACTGTAATGGTCAGGTAGGTTAGTGTAGGGGTCAGGTAGGTTAGTGTAGGTAGGTCACTGTAATGGTCAGGTAGGTTAGGGTAGGAGTCAGGTAGGTCAGTGTAGGTAGGTCAGTGTAATGGTCAGGTAGGTTAGTGTAGGGGTCAGGTAGGTCAGTGTAGGGGTCAGGTAGGTCAGTGTAGGTAGGTCACTGTAATGGTCAGGTAGGTTAGGGTAGCAGTCAGGTAGGTCAGTGTAATGGTCAGGTAGGTCAGTGTAGGGGTCAGGTAGGTTAGTGTAGGGGTCAGGTAGGTCAGTGTAGGTAGGTCAGTGTAATGGTCAGGTAGGTCAGTGTAGGTAGGTCAGTGTAATGGTCAGGTAGGTCAGTGTAGGGGTCAGGTAGGTCAATGTAGGTAGGTCAGTGTAATGGTCAGGTAGGTCAGTGTAGGGGTCAGGTAGGTTACTGTAGGGGTCAGGTAGGTCAGCGTAGTTAGGTCAGTGTAAGGGTCAGGTAGGTCAGTGTAGGGGTCAGGTAGGTCAGTGTAGGTAGGTCACTGTAATGGTCAGGTAGGTTAGGGTAGGGGTCAGGTAGGTCAGTGTAATGGTCAGGTAGGTCAGTGTAATGGTCAGGTAGGTTAGTGTAGGGGTCAGGTAGGTCAGTGCAGATAGATCAGTGTAGGGGTCAGGTAGGTTTGTGTAGGGGTCAGGTAGGTCAGTGTAGGTAGGTCAGTGTAATGGTCAGGTAGGTCAGTGTAGGGGTCAGGTAGGTCAATGTAGGTAGGTCAGTATAATGGTCAGGTAGGTCAGTGTAGGGGTCAGGTAGGTTACTGTAGGGGTCAGGTAGGTCAGTGTAGGTAGGTCAGTGTAAGGGTCATTTAGGTCTGTGTAGGGGTCAGGTAGGTCAGTGTAGGGGTCAGGTAGGTCACATGGGCAGTGCAAAGGGGGAGGAGTCAGGGGTGGAGGCAAGGGGGCGACGACATTAGGTTTTCACCCAGAGTGTCAAAAATCCTTGCACCAGCCTTGGGTAAGAGTGTTGGGATTAAGTTGTGGTTCCCCCTCTTCCGGTTATTTTAGTTACTATATTATTTGGTATTTATATTCTATTACAGACATCTCTATATCACAATTGCTCCTGATGAGTGGAAGTTATCCACGAAACGTGTGTAGAGCTTTCCATCGATGTATTGTCACAGCTACCATGTGTGTACTATGAGACTACCCTGAAGAATTGTCAATCAATCTTACATTATCATGTGTGCAATCAATCAGTCATGCCTATATACAAGTTTGGGCTACATTGAATACATTTTATTATATATAATTTACTATGTAGGAACACTTATGTGTATACATTTATATGTATTTTTTATGTTATTTATTACATGTTATTTACTGTCCCACATACATCCATCTACACCATGAATAGTATCTACTGATTGATTGATTTGGTTCTGGTGTTGTGCTTCATATAAAGTCCCCCCATCCCCCCTCCCCCTCTATCTTCTATGTGATTGAGGGATGGAGACGGACTCTGTATCAGTCGTTTTCTCATATAAAGTCCCAACAATTTCATTTAATGATTGGTAAATATTTAGCCTGAAATCATAAAGGAATCGCTAATCTTCCGCCCTCTTTTATTTAAACCAATTAACTGGAATAAACCGGTGATTGCCTTCATCTCTTTTTGATTTCGCAGTTCACAAAGATTTAGACGATCGTCGAGGGAGAAGGGAAACATAATATATACTTGAAATATTAATTGATTCTTATGGCCGATCGCCCCGCTGAGTGGCTCCGCACTCCGCTCCTTGTTTGATTGCCGACTTGATTAGGAAAAAAAAATATATAAAAAAAGGGGCTTTTAATGCTGATGATAATGACTGCAATCCTGATTTAAAGAATGAGAGGTGATGAAGGAAAAGTCTTCAAGGTCCTTTCAAGGACAAGCCTGACGTTACGCTGTATACCAGAGGTAGAAATACATATATACAGAACCCACGCTCATATATATGTCTCTTTACAATGTAATGTGTGCACCGAGCAACACAAGGGTGTCCATTTCTGAACCTTCAATGATGTTGAAGTCCAAATGAAGCAATTTTCAAAAGTTTCATTTAAAAGGATTCCACATACAATGTAGCAATGTAACGGTTTCAAGTCTATATGCTCTTCATCGATCCTTAATAAAGAGCGTGGACTGCTTGAAACTGTCTCCTTGCTACACTGTAGCATTTCATTTAAAGGGGATGTAAACTCTCGGTGCATCCTATGCATTAAGGTAAAAAAACACCTTACAGTCATCGACCCAACCCCAGTTTTACTTACCTGAGCCCCGAATTTCCGTTGGCGCATCCCCGTCGTCCCTCTCCCCACGCGTTCTCGGCTCTTGAGTCGATAGATTAATAGCAGCGCAGCCATTGGCTCCCGCTGCTGTCAATCAAATCCAATAAGGCGGCGCCGGGGGGCGGGGCCGAGTCCTGCATTCGGCCTCTATGGATGCCGAATGCTGGATTCGGGAGCCCGCCGGCAAGGAAACCCCCTAGGGAGAGCGCTTCTCCTAGGGGGTTATCTCATGTGGGGAGGAGCCGCGGGACCCCAGAAATGGATGTTCGGGGGCCACTCTGTGCAAAACGAGCTGCACGGTGGAGGCAAGTAGACATGTGCAATCCGTTTCGTAACGAGTCGAAATTTGGCCGAATTTCACATCTTTAGGACATTCGGATGCATCTGAATGTCCGAATAAAAAAATAACGAATTTAGACGAATACGAAAGAAATTAAAAGCGAATATAACGAATGAATTCGACATGATTCGGTAATTTGTTAAAGATCTAATGAAACAAAAGGTCAACTCAAAGTAAATCTTACAGTCCAATCAGCTGATTATTTTGTGCTGGAGGTTGGATTACTGGCAAAGTGCATTCCAGAGAAGTGAGTGAGAAGGTTGTTGTATTGTATTTGAGCGGAGGAGAAGAGATATGGTCATTGTGTGTGTTAATAGATTCAATAAACAAACGTCTCTCCAAACTACAAATCATTATCACGGATATATATACATACATAAATATCGAATTTCAACGAATATGAAAGAAATTATAGAGAATATAACGAATGAATTTGACATGATTCGGTAATTTGTTAAAGATCTAATGGAACAAAAGGTCAACTCAAAGTAAATCTTACAGTCCAATCAGCTGATTAATTTTGTGCTAGAGGTTGTATTACTGGCAAAGTGCATTCCTGAGAAGTGAGTGAGAAGGGTGTTGTGTTGTATTTGAGCAGAGGAGAAGAGATACGGTCATTGTGTGTGTTAATAGATTCAATAAACAAACGACTCTCCAAACTACAAATCATTATCACGAATATATATACATACATAAATATCGAATTTCAATTAATACAAAAGAAATTATAGCGGATATAACGAATTAATTCGACATGATTCGAGATTCAGTGTAACGAATATCGACACTCTACGAATAATAACAAATTATCCGAAAACGAATTAACGTAACATAACAAGTATAACAGAACGAAATTATGTATTTTACGAATGGCAACGAACCGAAACTAAACAAAATTTGCCGTTGTGCACAAGTCTAGAGGTAAGTGTGACACGTTTGTTATTTAACCGCTTGCCAACCAGCCGCCGTCATCTGCGGCAGGTCGGCACGATCCCACGAGCCGACGTAGCTATACATCGGCTCGTGGGGTCGGGATAGCAGGCGCGCACGCGCCCGCTGCACTGCGGGGGTGCCGATGTTTGTGGCCAACGGGTGCGTTGACCGCCGGCTACGAGCGATTGCGGGCATGAGAGGCAGAACAGGGACGTGTGTGTGTAAACACACACGTCCCTGTTCTGTTCTGTGAGGCGTGACAGATCGTGAGTTCCTAATAGCTAGGAACCACGATCTGTCATTTCCTCTAGGTCAGTCCCCTCCCCCCTTCAGTTAGAAACACACCTAGGGAACTAGGGAACACATTTAACCCCTTGATCACCCTCTAGTGTTAACCCCTTCCCTACCAGTGACATTTTTACAGTAATCAGTGCATTTTTATAGCACTGATCGCTGTATAAATGTGAATGGTCCCAAAAATGTGTCAAAAGTGTCCGATGTGTCCGAAATAATGTCACAGTCCCGATAAAAAATTGCAGATCGCCACCATTACTTGTAAAAAAAAAAAAATAATAATAAAAATGCCATAAATCTATCCCCTATTTTGTAGACGCTCTAACTTTTGCGCAAACCAATTAATATACGCTTATTGCAAAATGTTGTGGGAACTATCGCCTATATCTCACAATGCTCTGCGCCTAGGACCACTCCTGAAATCAAATGTAGTAAAATAAAATAAAAGCAGCTACTTGAATGAAAAACATATATACATAAGCAAAAAGGTGTAAAACAATGGTGCCAAGTCTCTGATTCCTTATTTGCAGCAGCGCTGTGTGCCCGATGTCAAGACACATATAAGTGAGACAAAAACGATAAAGAAGATGTATAGGACAGTTCAAAAGAATTCCAGTCTGTGCATATGAAGAGTTTCTTGTCACCAGGAAAACAACACCGCGTGAGGGGGTGTCCCCCAGTGAGATTGCACTCACCACAATTCCAGAAAAAACAAGCCTTTGTACTGTTGTTTTTTAGTAACCTTCCATCTTCTATAACCAACCACCAGATGTCGCTAGCATTCTCGATTAATGATATACCATAAGGGGAAAAAACAAACTCATATAGCGTAATATTGCTAATGATAAGTTTATTGACATAAAGTATTCCCTCCCCCCTTAAAAGCTGCGTACCAGATAAAAACAATAGTAAAGCAGTAAGAACATTTGTAAAGTGCACTGTGCCTTAATCTACGTCTCCCGGGAGGAGTTGCCAGAGCGTTCGCTGTGTGCAGATGGTTTCACTTGCTTCCTGGTTCCTTCCGGTGCGTGGAACGCACACGTCACTTCCGGTGGATTACGACCCTGACGCGTTTCGTCACTTCCGGACGCCCTCAGATGAGGAAAAATGTTTTTTTTTTTTTAAATGGGGATTTTTATAATAGCAAAAAGTACAAAATATTGTGTTTTTTTTTCAAAATTGTCTCTCTTTTTTTGTTTATAGCGCAAAAAATAAAAACAGCAGAGGTGATCAAATACCACCAAAAGAAAGCTCTATTTGTGGAGAAAAAAAAGATGTCAATTTTGTTTGGGTACAGTGCCACACAACCGCGCAATTGTCAGTTAAAGAGATGCAGTCCCGAATCGCCAACAATGGCCCGGTCATTCAGCAACCAAATGTTCCGGGGCTGGAGTGGTAAAAAAAAAAAAAGATTCTTTAGTATCTTGTAACCTGAATTCATTGATCCCTAGAAATCCAAAAATTACCAGCAGCCTCATCAGCGCACGTCAGTGAAGGAGAAAATGTATTTAATTACATTTTATGACAGAAACTAAGAAAAAAAAGAAAATCTTTTGGTCTTTTTTTTTTAGCAAAAATAAATACCACCAAAAGAAAACTCTATTTGTGTGAAAAAAATGATACAAATGTCATATGAGTACAGCGTTGCATGACCGCGCAATTGTCATTCGGAGTGTGAGAGCGCTGAAAGCTGAAAATTGGATGGGGCAGGAAGGGGGTAAAAGTGCCCGGTATTGAAGAGGTTAAATTGATTGTAGCTGGTACTGGAATGGGATTGGAAATGGAACACCAACTGCCTGAACCTGGAAGAGATAGCCAGGCTCCCAAATCCATCAAAAGGAAAAGATGTTGGCGTGGGACCAGGTCTGCTGCACCTGAGCAGGTATGTATTTAAATTGCGGACAAGCCAAAATAAGGGAGGAGAAAAAGTGTTGTGGATTTGCCACCAAAGTTCCTCTTCAAAGCGGAGTTTTACCAAAAAGGGGAAGTTCGACTTTTCTGCCCCCCCCCCCCCCAACTTTTGCCACATTACATTTTTTGGGGGTGGCGTATACCTAATTTTGAAAGGTACTTGTCCCCCATTTCTGCTCCCCCCCCACCCACAGTGTCTTGGGACATGTCACAGGTCCCAGAGGGCTGCGGTACCGTTCACAAGGTGCAGCTACAGTATGAAGCCACAAGGAGTCACACTAAAAAAGCCAGCGCCGGGGACCTGAAGACCAATGAAGAACCAGCCGGGTGAGGAAGAAGCTGGATCCTTGGGAAGGTAAGTGTCTTTTTATCAAATTTGAGGAGCTGCAGTATTTGTAGCTGCCTATAGGCAGGTGCAGTCTGTACTCCCCACTGTAGGTAGTGCTCGACCGAAATGGCAATACAGAAGGGGAAGGAAGTCATGAGGAACTTGGTTCCTCTATGATGTCCTGTGGTCATCAGGGGAACAGCTTTCCGATTGGACGCTGGTGCTCCTCGTGACCTCGGTGGCCATTTTGGGTCAGGGCAGCAAATATTTAAGACACTGGCTCCTGGTTTTGGTGTGCACCTTGCAAGTGGTTAGTGTAGGGACAGGTTCCTTATCTGCCACGGGGGGAATGTTTAGAGGTAGGGAAAGGTTCTGGGGGAGTAGGGACAGTGCAGGGGCTATGTCCTCCTTTGGTTGTAGGAAGCCTCTCTTTTGTGTGTGGACTGGCCAGGCTACATTCCAGCTCCTTGTTGCAGAAGCAACCTGCTACACCTGGGCAGGTGAGTGCAATGAAACGTCCCACACTCCGCTTGAGTGCTTTCATCATATACAGATTCCTCCAGTCTGAATATAGATATCAGATATTCCAACCGCTTGTAACCAAGAACTAGGCAGTACTCATTTTGGCTGCGTAACATGAACTGTTTATTGAAACACAGGTACACAGAGGTAGAACTCGGGACAATCCCCCCTCCCTTTGCATTCAGGGCGGGGTAGACTGTCCAATCAGCAGGGAGAGCTGTTGGAGGAATTGCCCCCTCCCTCCTCACAGCAAACATACATATACATCCCATAATGCCTTTCTCCCAAGGCAGACAGACACAATAGAACAATGGAATACAGCCACACTCCAAACGACCCAGCAAAGAGTCTACAACAGTATGAGACAATATACAATATATATATAAATATATATATATATATATATATATATATATATATATATATATATATATACACAACATTCCAGTGTGGTTGTACAGCGAGTCAATTTGATACAGATCAGACTGGGGTTCTCAGGTCACCCTGTGCCCCTAATAGACACAGGGTGAATTAGACATGGGAGGTGCATGGGGAGCTGAAACAAGGGTTTCCCAACCTCTACAAGGGATTCTGGGCTCCACGGGCCCCCCGCCCAATGTGACTCCCGTCACAGTAAGTATCTGAATTGAGGACAAGCCTAGATAATGGAGGAGAAAAAAAAAACTGAGGATTGTGTTGTAGATTTTGCACTGAAGTTCCTCTTTAATGTGGAACTTCACCAAAAGGGGGAAGTTCTGCTTTTCTGCCTCTGCCCCCTTACAAATTTTAATACATTAAATGTTTTTGGGGGGGGAGCCGTACCCACCCACAGTCTCGTGGGTTGCATCACAGATCCTAGGAAACTGTGGTACCATTCACAAAGCACAACTCGCACACGAGAAAGGCAGCTGTGAAGCCAAGAGGAGTCACTGTGGGCTTCCCACACTAAAGATATCAGCGTCGGTGACCTGAAGACCAGTGAAGAACGGGCCCAGGTGAGGACAGAGCTGGATCATTGGGCAGGTAAGTGTCTTTTTATTAAAAGTCAACAGATACACTATTTGTAGCTTCTTATAGGCAGCTGCAGTCTGTGTTCCCCAAACGGCAATACAGAAGGGGAAGGAAGTTGTGAGGAACTTGGTTCCTCTTTGATAAACCTGAGGTCACCAGGGTAACAGCTGTCCCCTCGTGACCTCGGCAGCCATCTTGGGTCAGGGCAGTGACTATTTAAGACACTGGCTCCTGGGTTTTGGCGCACACCTTGCAAGTGGTTAGTGTGGGGACAGGTTCTGAAGGCATAGGGACAGTGCAGGGACTACGTAGGTTCTCCTTCAGTTGGGTGTGGACCGGCCAGGCCACATTCTAGTTTCTCATTGCAGAAGAGGTCGGCATCACTTCAAGCTAATGCTCCGCTGTTACAGTTTTTGTAAGTGGTACCGTTCAACATTTCTTATTCTCTCTTTGTGTTCTCATTTACCTTGGCTTCTGTGTGATCAGTGCTCGTCAACACACCACGCTGTACTCTTCTCACATGCTGACTTTTAAGATGAAGATCCTCTTCAATTTAAAGTGATTCTAAAGGTTAGTTTTTCTCTTTTTTTAAAAATAACAAACATGCTCTGTGTGATGGTATTGCACAGAGCAGCCCTGATTCTGTTCTTCTCGGCTCCCCACCTCTGGCTCCTCCCCCTTGACCAGTGCCCCCAATAGCAAACCACTATGGGGGCACTAGTGCTTGCTCACTCCTGAGCCCCGCTCCATAAGACACGTAGAGCCACGGCTCAGCCCCGCCACCACTCTCTCCCCTTATTGGCTCACTGGGTGGGAAGGACAGCAGTGGGAGCCAATGACTCCCGCTGCTGTGTCTTAGCCAATGAGGCTCTCATGCACATCATTGGATCGAGAGGGGGCTCAGGTGAGTATATGGGAGGAGCTGTGGGGGGAGCAGCACACTGAAAGTTTTTTTACCTTCATGCATAGAATGCACCTTCAGCCTGCTACGGGGGCACTGGTGCTTGCTCACTCCCAAGCCCCGCTCTATGCTTCCATAAAGACACCTGGTGCCACGGCTCAGCCCCGCCACCACTCTCTCCCCTTATTGGCTCACTGACTGTGACTGACAGCAGTGGGAGCCAATGACTTCCGCTGTTGTGTCTCAGCCAATGAGGCTCCCATGCACATTGCTGGATCAAGAGGGGGCTCAGGTGAGTATATGGGAGGGGCCGTGGGGGGGGGGGGCAGCACACTGAAGAATTTTTACCTCCATGCATAGAATGCACCCTCAGCCATTACATCCACTTTATAGTGTATAATCAAAAAAAAATCCATATATTGCACCCAAATGAAATCTCCTACCTACAGACCCTTCTCCATGAACCATAGGTTGGACTTGCGGGACTTGTTGCTTTCTTCGACCGCTGCCTACTATGTAACTTAAAGCTTTTGCAACTGGTCTAATTCCATAAGGCAGGGCCCTCAGCTTAGACTCCTCTGATGGTAAATCCTCTCTATATATTCAGAGCTTCAGACGAATTACAAAAACAAATCTTTACGTTTAATTGACATGTAGAGAGCTTTACATCCAGAAGACCGGGATTAGACATTCTTCTCACTTCCTCATAAATAAATCCACTTGTATTGATTGCTGCTTTCTCTCACAGGATGACCTTCTGAACCTGAGAACAGCTTCCATCCATACAAAACCTTCTCTGATCGTGCCCCAATTTCTGCCTCTTCAGAGTTAAATGTCCCCTGAGGCCACAAAATCGGAGACCCAATGCCACGTTATTCTTCTCGCCAGAGGCAACATTGCAAAGCTCAAACAACCAAATACCCCACCAAAAAATAAAATAAAAAAAATCCTCCAATTGTATAGATTGTAAAAATCTATTTATTAAAATGTCTTAAAAAATGAATATTCCCTCCAGCAGGGGCTCCTATGGGAAGTCACTCTCCCTATGGGCAACCCTGGCTACTTTGGCACCGTTCCGCCCATCACCTTTGTCCACCATGATCCCCATGCTAATGTTGAAGCCCCTTGGCGCCCTCTTCAATAACAGCTTTCCATGCCAAGCGGTTGGTCCCACCAAGACTAACTGCTCACAGATTCCAACCGCCTTACTCAATGCACAATTTGTCACGGGAACCCATCCTGGTTGTAGTTACCGTTAAATCGCTCTCTTATCTTTCTGTTATATACTTGTTATTACTTGTAAAAGGAGTTTGTAGTCCACAGTATATACCCTATATTACCAAAAGTATTGGGACGCCTGCCTTTACTTTAATGGCATCCCATAAACTTTAATGGCATCCCAGTCGTATGCCCCGTACACACGATCGCACTTTCCGACAACAAAAATCCATGTTTTTTTTCCCGATGGATGTCGGCTCAAACTTGTCTTGCACACACACGGTCGCACAAATCTTGTCGGAAATTCCGAACGTCAAGAACGCGGTGACGTACAACACGTACGATGAGCCGAGAAAAATAGAGTTCAATAGCCAGTGCGGCTCTTCTGCTTGATTCTGAGCATGCGTGGAACTTTGTGCGTCGGAATTGTGTACACATGATCGGGATTTCCAACAACAGATTTTGTTGTCGGAAAATTTGAGATCCAGCTCTCAAACTTTGTTTGTCGGAAATTCCAACGGAAAATGTCTAATGGAGCCTACAATTTCCAACAACAAGCACCCATCGAACATTTCCCTTCTGAAAATCCGACCATGTGTGCGCGGCATTAGTCCGTAGGGTTCAATATTGAGTTGGCCTGCCCTTTGCAGATACAACAGCTTCCACTCTTCTGGGAAGGCCGTCCACAAGGTTTAGGAGGGTGTCTATGGGAATGTTTGACCATTCTTCCATAAGCGCATTTGTGAGGTCGGGCACTGATGTTGGAGGAGAAGGCCTGGCTTACAGTCTCCTCTCTAATTCATCCAAAAGGTGTCCTTGAGGTCAGGACTCTGTGCAGGCTAGTCAAGTTCCTCCACCCCAAACTCGCTCATCCATGTCTTTATGGACCTTGCTTTGTACACTGGTGCGCAGTCATGTTGGAACAGGAAGGGGCCGTCCCCAAACTGTTCCCACAAAGTTGGGAGCATGAAATTAGGCAAAATATCTTGGTGTGCCGACACCTTAAGAGTTCCCTTCACTGGAACTAAGGGGCCAAGCCTAACCCCTGAAAAACAACCCCCCCACCATAATCCCCCCTCCACCAAATGATTTGAACCAGTGCACAAAGCAAGGTCCATAAAGACATGGATGAGCGAGTTTGGGGTGGAGGAACTTGACTGGCCTGACCTCAACCCAATAGAACACCTTTGGGGTGAATTAGATTGGAGACTGCGAGCCAGGCCTTCTCATCCAACATCAGTGCCTGACCTCACAAATGCTCTTCTGGAAGAATGGTCAAACATTCCCATAGACACCCTCCTAAACCTTGTGGACGGCCTTCCCAGAAGAGTTGAAGCTGTTATAGCTGCAAAGGGTGGGCCGACTCAATATTGAACCCTACGGACTAAGACTGGGATGCCTTTAAAGTTCATGTAAAGGTCGGCCTCACAATACTTTTGGTAATATAGTGTATGTTTATGACGTTTTTTTTGTTTACTGGTTACTGTTACTTGTTTACTGTATGTTTTGTTGATATGCATCGTCTTTTGTCATTTTTACAGCTCATGATCTACTGTATGTAATGAAAATAAAAACTTTTCGAAAAACATAATGAAACATAAAAGAACTAACAATCATTGTTTCCTCCCAGGGGATGTGATCAGTGTTGATTGTTTTATTTGTTTTTAAATGTGGGTTGGGGTGTTGAGGTGCAATCATGTGAATAAAGATACTTTTTTTGTAGATTTTTTTTATACATCTATTGATTGTTATTTTTTGCTATTATGATTTTGTTTTTGTGTAGAACACCTGAAGCTCTTCATAAATTGCTGTTCCCGGGGAATATGATATTTCTGCATCGATTGGTGCGTCACACTTTGATGTCTTTCTCCTTCGCTTCTGATCGAACAAGCTGTTTTTCCTGTTACATCTTTGGAGATTTTTCAAGCCTTATTAATTTAGTCATTTTGTTGTACAAGAAGCCCAATAGCAATATTCCTCCTACTCACTAAAGAGTTTATTTAAAAAAAAAAAACTTGTTTTGTTGGACTTGTTTTAGCAAAAAGTGTTGAAAACAATTAACATGTCTGTTTTTTTTTTACTGTGGCAAAGGACAAGAAACAACGTTGAGATTTTGAAATAGTCCTGAAATTTGCATTTTTTTAATTTTTTTTTTTTTTAATTTTGTTAGCGAAAATAGGTTCCATCTAGTGTTGGATGAACTCACAACCTTAAATATACAGTTGTTACAAATACATTCCAGATCCAAAGTAAAAAAAAAGTTAATGTAGTAAGACGAAATGCCAACTCTGAATTCAGCCCTTTTCCATGTGTTCAAAGGCAATTAAAGAGCAGAAAAGCTAAGAAAAAAATATAAGAAAAAACAAACAAAACAAAAATAAAACATGCACGGAGCCAGAGAATCAAACAAACAACAGGAGCAAAGAAAATGGTAAAGAAACAAGTAAAGCAATTACAATATACCGAGAGCCAAAACTTCTTTTTATGGATAGATTTCCTTTTTTTACTGTTGTTTTTTCCCTTCATGTCCTGTTGGGAGATTTCTTTTCTCTTCCTTCTAGAGACACAATAATTAGATGAGGAATGTACTACGTTGTTAGAGGAAATTCCCTCTCCATCCTTACATAGTTACATAGTTGCATAGTTATTCAAGTTGAAAAAAAGACACAAGTCCATCTAGTTCAACCATAAAAAAAAAAAAATAATAATAAAAAATATCATACAATCAAATATACACAATCCTATACCCGCAGTTGATCCAGAGGAAGGTGAAAAAAAAACAGAAAAGCAATTTGCTACAGCAGGGGAAAAAATTCCTTCCTGATCCCAGAGAGGCAATTGGATTTTCCCTGAATCAACTTGACCTATAAATGTCAGTGTCCAGTTATATCATGGACATATAGGAAAGTATCCAGACCTTTCTTAAAGTGGGGTTCCACCCAAAAAACAAAACTACCTGTAAAAATTCTAAATGCCTGTTGCTAGGTGGGCCCTCGTAGTCTGCCTGTCCCTTAGCCTGGGCTGGTGACATCACTTCCTCCTCGGCACAGGAAGGGCTCCGCTCTGCTCCCTCCCTCCTGTCAATCATCTGGGACCCATTACAGGTCCCAGGTGATTGAGCGGCCAATCACGGCGCACGGCGCCGCTCGCGCATGCGCAGTGGGTGCCAGGCTGTGCAGCCACAGCTTGGCGCCCACAGTTGTAATGCCGGCGCCGACGAGCGGAGGGGGGAGACGAGCGGGGCTTCGATCCCCCGCATCGCTGGACCCAGGGACAGGTGAGTGTCCAATTAAAAGTCAGCAGCTGCAGTATTTGTAGCTGCTGACTTTTAATTTTTTTTTTTTTTTTGGACGGCCCCCTGGGTGGAACTCCTCTTTAAAGCAATCTACTGAGCTGGCCAGAACTACCTCTGGAGGGAGTCTATTCCACATTTTCACAGCTCTAATGCCGCGTACACACGAGCGGACTTTACGGCGGATTTTGCCCGGCGGACTTTTCGTCGGACTTTGTTGGCTCCTTGCGCCGGACTTAAAAACGGACGGACTTGGCCACACACGCTCACTGCAAAAGTCCGCTGGTTTTGAACGCGGTGACGTATAGCACGTACAACGGGACTAGGAAAAGGAAGTTCAAGCCCCACTCCGGCACCCTTTGGGCTCCTTCTGCTAATCTCGTGTTTATCTCGTGTTAGTAGAAGTTTGGTTAGAGACGATTCGCGCTTTTCACACTTCAGCTTATTTCGTTCGTTTTCTGCGGTTCAGTTTGTGCTTGTGAGGTTTGTATCTGCTTTTCAGTGCGTGTTGGTCAGTTCGTAACCTGCCTTGCAGGCCGTTCTGGTCCGCTCGTTCCTGATTTTCAGGTCGTTCTTCATAGGCCTTGCTATTCTTCAGTGCGTTTGTTATAAGTTTGTTTGTTTGAGCAGCCGACCGTTTTGAAGCCATGTCGAGTGGACGTTCTCGTTCTCGAGTTCGTGCTGTGTGGGGACTTGGTGTTGGGGTTAATACTTTGACCCGAGTCCAGTCCATGAACAGGGTGAGGAGGAGTTCATGGACCAAGAATTGGTTGCGCCAGCGTGACCAGCTCTGTCATATGCCTTTGCTCCGTGAGCTCCGTGAGAATAATCCTGAGGATTTCAGGAATTTTCTCAGGATGACGGACCCCGTCTTTGAGCGTCTGCTGGCTATGCTGACCCCCTATATCAGCAGGCAGGATACCTGCATGAGGAAAGCCATCAGTGCGGAGCAGAGGCTAGTTGCCACGTTACGTTACTTGGCGACAGGGAGAAGTCTTCAGGACTTGAAGTTCTCGACAGGCATCTCCCCCCAGGCTCTGGGGATCATAATCCCAGAGACCTGTTCTGCTATTATTCAGGTCCTGCAGAAGGAATATATGAAGGTAAGTTTTATCCTTTAACATTACATGATATGTATTAAATGTTTTTTGATGTATTGTAGAACTGTCCTCTTTACCTAATTGCCATGCTTTCAATCTGCTGTGAATGTCCCCTTTATCTTCGTGCATGCCTATTTTAATCATGTATTGCCCTACATGCATAATTTCTTTCATTAACCTCCCCACCATGCAATGCTGGGTCCATTTATATCTCTAGCCTATAGTCCATTGAACAATGTATATTGTCTGCTCCATTGTCTTGTTTGTCCCTCCCCTACCCCACAAATGTTTGAGCCAGTCAGGTGTGTTTGTTAACCTAATTAGAACCCCTCCCCCACCCCACAAATGTTTCAACCAGTCAGGTGTGTTTGTTAACCTAATTAGAACCCCTCCCCCACCCCACAAATGTTTCAGCCAGTCAGGTGTGTTTGTTAACCTAATTAGAACCCCTCCCCCACCCCACAAATGTTTGAGCCAGTCAGGTGTGTTTGTTAACCTAATTAGAACCCCTCCCCCACCCCACAAATGTTTCAGCCAGTCAGGTGTGTTTGTTAACCTAATTAGAACCCCTCCCCCACCCCACAAATGTTTGAGCCAGTCAGGTGTGTTTGTTAACCTAATTAGAACCCCTCCCCCCACATTCAAATGTATCAATGGGCCATCATAGGGGGTGAGTAATCGTATAAGTGTGCATTATGTTTTTCAACATTTCAATTACAAACACACATATTCATAATATTTGACTGCTGTTGTTTACTAATGTTTTGGTGTAATCTGATATACAATTTTTTTATTAAAGTCCTTATCTTATTTTTTTTGCACTCCACAGTTTCCTTCAAGTCCACAGGAATGGCAGACTGTGGCCTCCCAGTTCGCTAACCGTTGGGACTTTCCCAACTGTGTAGGGGCGATTGACGGGAAGCATGTCCGGATTGTGCCACCACCGCATTCGGGGTCTTATTTCTATAACTACAAGGGGTTCCATAGTGTAGTTTTGATGGCGGTGGTCTCGGCACATTTGGAGTTTATGTTTGTGGATGTGGGGAAGAACGGCCGGATGTCTGATGGAGGAGTCTTTGCACAGACCGAGCTGTGCCATCGTCTCCAGACCGGTGGCCTGGAATTGCCACCTGATGACGATAATGTGGATGGACTCCCCTCAGTTTTTATTGCTGATGAAGCATTTGCTCTCTGTGAGAACTTGATGAGGCCGTTCCCCCAAAGGACACTCACCCCTGAGAGGAGGGTATTTAATTATCGGCTGGCCAGAGCAAGAAGGGTTGTGGAGAATGCCTTTGGGATTCTGGCCAGCCGGTTCCGTATATTCCTTACTTCTATTAATTTGGCGGACTATAAAATCAACCACGTCATCCTTGCTTGCTGCATCTTACATAACTTTTTAAGGAGACATTCAGCTACATATCTATCCTCTGTTGGGCCTGAGCCCAGACTGGAAGAGGCTAGTAGCACTTTGACAGGCCTAGAAATTGGCCGTATTGGCTTGGCCCCCCGATCCGCACGTCAAGTGCGTGACCGTTATGTTAATTATTTTAATGGTCGGGGGGCCATTGCTATTCAGCAACAGCTGTAAGTTTGTTACAAAAATAAAAAAGAAAATTGGTTTATCTAAATATCTGGTTTTTATTGTTGTTTACCTTTAAGTTATGTCTGTCTCCTAGTGCACTTGTAGTAGTGTCAAGTGCATTTAGCTTTAGTTAATCAGGCCCACAAAAACAAACCCCAAATTTTGACTTCAAGAATCAGCCACACACATTGTATAGGGTAAAAAATTTTACTTGGTGCACATTGAAAGGTGCATTTTTTATCATATTTTTTTTAATTTTTTGTTCTTTTTATTTTTTTAGAAAATATTTTACGTTGTGTAAAAAAATTATCTTTTACTAAATTATTCAAGCCATTTTTTCACAAATATATAGACCTTTATCTAAAAAGATTTACATACACAACAGTGTTTTTATAAACAAAACTTACAATAAATGAACTTACAAAGTTCAATATTTCGAGAACGGTGCATGTAATGTCACCCTTGCAGAAATTGGTCATTTATAAGATGCTCAAAATTGAGCTTTACTAAAGGGTCAAGTCAACATGTGCTATCTCCTATCATGGGAGAGCAATGTACGTGTTTTGTGTGTGGTTCCTCTCACCACCCAAGATTTTTCAGGATGAAGGGGTTGCAAACACAAAACAAGTACATTGCTAACCCATGATGGAAGATAGCACATGATGACACACCGTGTGCATCACACAATGTAAATTTGGGTATACCCCAAAAATTTAAAAAACAATCTTTAAAACAAAAGAACTTCCCAAGGAAATGAAGAACATGATTGATGTTTTTAGGCCAAACGTGATTATATTCTGCCCAAAACATCAATCATGTTCTTCATTTCCTGTTGCATGGAGTCCAGGCGAAGTTGCATGCTCTGAATTTGGTCACGCATTTTATCGATGTGGCCATTCCACAGCATTATCTGGCCAATTAGTCTTTGCGCACTGTCTGTGGTGAAGTGCTCTGCCGCTTGGCCTTCCACAACCAGAAACTCACCTAAAACGAGTGAATAAAAACAAGGTTTACAATATGCACGCCAAAAATACAGTAACTCAAGCTGGGGTGTCAGTCACTCACTTGGTGGGCTTGAAACCTCGCACACTTCCTCCACCTCTCCTTCCTCAAGGTCGTCGGATGGGCGTGGTCTTGGGCTGGGGCTTGAGGTATCTTCTGCCTCAGGCTGGTGACTTGGGGGGGTCCTGAGATCCTTGGACTGTTGTCTGAGTCTTTTCTCCCCTATGAGATTTGAACAAAAGGTATAGTTAAAACACACTGATCTTTTAGGTTTTAATAAATAAAGTAAATTGTTGGTTATGATTTTTGGCCAATTTTTCATCATAATAAATGTTGAAGACAGGATGAACATTACCTCTGAACAACAATTATAAAGAATGCTTATTTTCGGGCAAGTTTCACAGATGCTGACACCTCAATGATCTCCTATGTGTATTACCCCTCTAAAATTTATTTATGGTCACCTAGTACACTAGAAAATGCATTTCCTGGGCAAAATGCGTGGGAATGCTGAATAGCTAAATTGCTAAAATGACCGCCATCAAAACTGCCCCATCATATTCCTCTATTATAAATCAGTACATGGTGTGTCTGTCCCCTCCCCCGGGCTCTGTAATCAGAGCTGAGATGCTCCAGCCACCTCCCCCCTTGTGTATAAAAACCTTAATATTTTAAAAAGTATAAATGGTAGAAAATAAGTTGAAAAAGACCACACATCAGCTAAAAGAGACGAACATTTTAATAGTTGAATGGTTTTAATAGCTGAAAGTATGCAGAAGTTACGCAGAGCCAAAAAACGTACGGAATAAAATTACAAGTAAATTTAAAAATAAATAAAATCGAAGAACAATAGTGGGACTGCTAAATCATTCCCACTAACTATAGTGCTCGTGAGTCCAGATGTGGAAACAGCTGCTGTGTCCTGTCCCTACATTACACTGAATCATTTTTGATGAAGCATTATATTTTCTATAACACATCTACACCACATCAACTCATTGTGGGAATTCGACAAATTATCACGCCATAAATGTATGTCCAACCCTGTCCCATCGTATTTGGCGAAAAAATAACGTCACTTTATAAAGTATCATATCTATTCAAAAGAACGGTATTTACGAACGATGCAGAAAAACCGCCAAAAATAAGGATCAGCATGCAAGTTCTGTATCTCAATAGTAAAACACAAGTACTTACTTTTTTTAAGCAGCTTCTTTATTCGCCAATATTGTTCTGGCTCCCGACTTTTGATGTCAGACCACCGCTTCCGCAATTGTTCTTTCGAACGTTTTGTACCAAATTTCTCTTCAAGAGCGGTGACAACTGACGACATTATTTTGTCCTTCCTCATATTGGGTCGTGTGTACGGTCCTTTTTTGCCATCGTAGTCCTCCCTTCTCAATATGGACACCATCTCCACCATCTCTTCAAAAGCCATGTTGGTGGCCTTATATCTCCTCCGGGATGTGGATGTTTGGGGCTCCGGGCTTTCCTCCGCGCTACTTCCACTTAATCGCTCCGCCATCTTTTGCTATCTACTCCCACTGCGCAACGAAGAGTGAAGGGGCGGGGCCAAATCGTACTTACGAACGTCAGGGGCGGGCGACGCAGGCGGAGCATGACACATGCGCAGTGTATATAAAGCTATAACGATGGCCTACGTATGTCCGTGCGGAAGTAGCGAGCGGCACAAACGAAGGTAAGATTAAAGAGTGTGTGTGTGTGTGTGTGTGTGTGTGTGTGTGTCCCCTAGATTACAACACAAACTAATCCTGAGATTTGGGACTGACATTTAAGTTTTGATCTTGTGTCTTGTCTTGCAGAAAAAATGAATCCCTTTAAAGAGGAAGATTTTTTGTGCCATTTTATTGAGCTCTATGAGGACAAGAAAAACCTCTGGGAGGTCAAACACCCCCTATATTATAATCGTGATGTTAGGAAGGCAACACTCGGCACACTTTTAGAGTTTGTGAAGACTCGACTCCCCCAGGCAGACCTCAAGTTTGTGGACAGGAAAATAGGTATCTTGCGTAACATGTATAAGCAGGAACACAGAAAAATCCAGGAGTCGCTGAGATCCGGGGCAGCAGCTGACCAAGTTTATGTACCCAAGTTGTGGTATTACCACAAACTGCGTTTCCTGGATGAGCAGACCGAAGCCAGGCAATCACTTTCCACCCTTCCCCCCACCCTTCCCTCCACTCTTCCCTCCAGCCTTCCATCCACCTCCACCCCAGCTGAGGAGTCCCAGGATGAACTGGGCCTTTTCACCATTGATGAAGTGGATGCGCCCAGCTTCACCCAGGTATACATTTTTTTTTTTTATTTTGGGATTGTGTAAATGTTATTAATGATGTTAAGGTGTTAATTTTGAAAGTGCTTCATAAAAAATCACTTCTGCACAAAGAGTAATATGTAGACATATCACTAGACAGTAGTGGCCAAATATATACGTAACTTCAGATCTTGTTGATCATCTGAAATAATGGTGTGGTCAAATAGACAGCCTTTACTATTTTGTGTAATTATATTTGAAAGTTATGAGCTGAAAATTGTGTGTGATTGCATAACAGAAAATTACAACTATGTCCCTTTTTTTTACACAGGATGACCTCAGCCAGGAGGAGGCCTTGCCCAGTGGGAGAGAGGAGGAGGCCTTGCCCAGTGGGAGAGAGGAGGAGGCCTTGCCCAGTGGGAGAGAGGAGGAGGCCTTGCCCAGTGGGAGAGAGGAGGAGGCTGTGGCTGGGCCAAGTAGAAGCCGCACGGAGTGTCAGGTGCCTCCCCTCCGCATTCTCCACAAAAGGCCCAGGAGAATGACTCCAACAGAGCAGGAATCCCTAGACCTCATACGGGAAGCAAGCCTGATCCTCAGTAAACCACCCAATGCTGAGGAGGTGTATGGCACCTATATAGCCTGCAGATTGCTGGAGTTGGAAAAGGGCCAACGCCTCCTCTGTGAGGGTCTAATTTTTCAGGCTTACCAGAAGGGCTTGAGAGGGGAGCTTACTGCTACCACGTATCTGGCAGATGAAGCCACTTCTCCTCCTCCTCCTCCTGCCCCAAGTACACCACCAGAGGCCCAGCCTCCGAGGAAGGCTGCAGAAAAGCGTGGAGGGAAGGCTGCAGAGAAGCGTGGAGGGAAGGCTCCACGGAAGAGTCGAAAGTGATTGCCTGGTTTCTGTCTGGTCTGACTGTGCTTCCTGTGCTCCCTATAGTCGCAAGATACCTATTTTCTTGTCCTCAAACTTGATGTGTGTCCTGGGGGACGAAAGGCTTCCCAGATTCTAAAAGTGTGTCCAGTGTTGCCTTCCTAATTTTTTTGTGAATAAAATAAATACATTTTTGTTTACCTTACATTCTTGCCTATGTCTTTTGATTAAAAATTGCCATTTTGTTTGGGAGTAGGCAGGTACAGGTCGAAAAGACTATGGGGTTGATTTGAGAAAAGCAAATAGTCTGTGCACTTTGCAGAGGGCAGTTGCCCTCTGCAAGTGCAATTGCTCCAGAGCATCAGAAATTATTTAAAAGCTTGACTTTGCAAAGAGTACCCAATCCTGTGCAAGTAAAAGAAAAAAAAAAACATTTTTGCTTGCACATGATTGGATGATGGAAGTCAGCAGAGCTGCTTCACATTTAATAAAGCTTGTTAATGTTAATTGTGGTAACTTGAAAATACACACAAAAAATGTGGTTAGCATTTAACACACATTGTAAAATAGCTAAAGTGTTGAAATAAAAAAAAAAACAAAAAAAAAAAACAAAATCTATTTTAAAATTTTAAAGTTATGGAGATCTGGCTGTTACAAAATATTATATTAGTCATGGCAGGAGGATAAATCATGAAGAAAGTAGTTTGTGAGAACTCTGTGTGAATATAAAGCAGAAAAACAACTTCATTCCTCTCGCATTATCAATCCTAAAAAAAGGCTGTATTAAAAGACGACAGAAGAGGAATGTGCTAGCTTCAAGACGAAGGCTAGTTTTACCAGACCGAGCGCTTCCGTCTTGTAATTGCTTCAGAGCATGCGTCAGTTTGAGTTCGTCGGACTAGAACACAGACGATCGGTTTGTCCGCTAGAAAGAAGAGTCCGTCGGATAAATTTTAAGCAAGTTTCAAATCTAAGTCCGTCCAACTTTTGAGAAAACAAAGTCCGCTGGAGCCCACACACATCGAATTGTCCGACGAAATCCAGTCCGCTGGGCAAAGTCCGCCGTAAAGTCCGCTCGTGTGTACGCGGCATTACTGTGAAGAAACCTTTCCGTATTTGGAGATGAAATCTCTTTTCCTCTAGATGTAAAGTGTCCCCTTGTCCTCAGTGTTGACCGTAAAAAGAATAACTCAACACCAAGTTCACTATATGTATTTATACATGGAGATCATACCCCCCCCTTAGGCCCCATTCACACCTGAGCGTTTTGTAGCTTGAAGCCTCAAGCTACAAAACGCTGGAGGGGAAAAAAATCAATTATTCTCTATGGAGATGGTTCACATCTCCATTCCAAAACGCCTGAAGCCAGAATCTCCAAAACGCCTGAAGCTCAAACAAGTTCTGGAACTTTTTTTTTGTAGGCAGATTTGGGCGTTTTTCTGCTTTTTACATTGGTGACTTTTTGACCTGCACAAAAGCGCAGCAAAAATTGCAGCAAAATTGCAGTAAAATTGCGCGACTTTCTACCTGAAAATGCTACGCTCAGGTGTGAATGGGGCCTTAATCTCCTCTTCTCAAGAGGGAATAAACTCAGTTCTTCTAATCTCTCCTCATAGTAGACATGTGCATTCGTTTTCGTCCGAATGCATTTTCGTCCGAATTTTAGGTATTTTCGTTATCGTTTTAACAAACGATAACGAAAGTACAGAGTCCGAAAAACGAAAGATCCGACATAAACAAATGCTTTATTTTCGTTTTCGTTGCTACAACAGTTCGATATAGATAGGAGATTCGACGTGATGATGAAAATAACAATCTGTGTCCATCAAACCTGCGGTCGAATGTGCCTAACCTTAGCTCTATTAGTCCAAGATTATTCTACATAGAGAGAAAAGATTCGACGTAGGGGAGGAAAGATTCGACGTAGGGGAGGAAAGATTCGACGTAGGGGAGGAAAGATTCGACATAGGGGATGAAAGATTCGACGTAGGGGAGGAAAGATTCGACGTAGGGGAGGAAAGATTCGACGTAGGGGAGGAAAGATTCGACGTAGGGGAGGAAAGATTCGACGTAGGGGAGGAAAGATTCGACGTAGGGGAGGAAAGATTCGACGTAGGGGAGGAAAGATTCGACGTAGGGGAGAAAAGATAAATAAAAATAATTTTGATGATGAATGTTATTGGCTGATTGTAACCAAAGAGGTGGAGCAGTAAAATAGCTAGAACTAAGTACACATGTACTTTGGCTTATGGTGTCTGTTGAAAGTTCTAAGAAGATTCGACGGAGCAGGTAAACTATACGGCATTGTACAGTTTAGCTGCTCCGTCGAATCTTCTTTGAACATTCGACAGACACCATAAGCCTTCAATGACAGATTCAACCTTAATTTGGATTTTCGGACGAATGCAATTTTTAACGAAATACGAAATAAATAAAAACGAATTTCGGGAGTAACTAAATAAATTTATTTTTCAGACGAAAACGAAATTCCGAAACGAAATATTTCAGTGTGCACATGTCTACCTCATAGCTGAGCTCCTTCATGCCTCCTATTAGTTTGGTTGCCCTTCTCTGCACTTTCTCCAGTTCCCCGATATCCTTTTTGAGAACTGGAGCCCAAAACTGAACTGCTTATTCCAGATGAGGTCTTACTAATGATTTGTACAGATGATATCTCTCTCTCTGGAGTCCATACCTCTCTTAATACAAGAAAGGACTTTGCTTGCTTTGGAAACCGTAGGTTGGTGACAACAGTAAAATGTAAATTTCCCAACCCTTTATGTCTCGGTGGGCGATGGTCACCAAGGAGAAATTCGAGAGGGTGGATCTCTTCTGTGAAGACACATTGGTTGAAATATGAGAGAGGTTCTAACCATTCCCCATGCATACAAATAGAAAAAAAAGTAATGGTCATTTTTTGAATGCCAGATTCCTCCACAGACAACGTCTTCCCGTTTTTATTCTCTCATACTCTAAGGATGGACTCATCCCTCTTTATATTGAGTTCTTGGCTTTTCATAAACTAGGAATTAGCAAGAGAAATCACATTTCCTTTAACTTCTTGACGCCGGCCGTACTCATAAATGTGGCCCCTCAACGTGTTGGCCTACTCACCGTGCTGAGAGTGCGCTCCCTGTACTCTCCCAGCGCGGTAACCGGCAGGGATTGGTGAGCTCCCCATGCCTAGTTGCAATCAGGAGCTTTCTGATCACGTGACCGATGTGACAGCCAATCACAGTGGTCACCTGACCCTAATTCCCGCCTCCACCTCCCGGCTTTTAGAGCTCTTAAAGGACCAGGAGGCAGTTGGGGCAAAGGAGTTAATATAGGAGATTAGATGTTTAGCTCTATTGAGAAGATTAAAGTATCACTAAACCCACATCATAAAAAAAAGATCAATAAATTATGTATTCCATGCTGTTCATTAGGGATGAGCCGAACACCCCCCGGTTCGGTTCGCACCAGAACCCGCGAACGGACCGCAAGTTCGCACGAACGTTAGAACCCCATTGACGTCTATGGGACTCGAACGTTCGAAATCAAAAGTGCTCATTTTAAAGGCTAATTTGCATGGTATTGTCCTAAAAAGGGTTTGGGGACCCGGGTCCTACCCCAGGGGACATGTATCAATGCAAAAAAAACTTTTAAAAACGGCCGTTTTTTCGGGAGCAGTGATTTTAATGATGCTTAAAGTAAAAAAAAAAAAGTGAAATATTCCTTTAAATATCGTACCTGGGGGGTGTCTATAGTATGCCTGTAAAGTGACGCGTGTTTCCCATGTTTAGAACAGTCCCTGCACCAAATGTCATTTTTAAAGGAAAAAATCTCATTTAAAACTGCTTGCGGGTTTAATGTCATGTCGGGTCATGGCAATATGGATGAAAATCAGTGAGACAAACGGCATGGGTACCCCCCAGTCCATTACCAGGCCCTTTGGGTCTTGTATGGATATTAAGGGGAACCCCGCACCCAAATTAAAATAAGGAAAGGTCCCTATATACTCTGAACAGCAGTATTCAGGCGGTGCAAACAAGACAGGGACTGTAGGTTTGTTGTTAAGTAGAATCTGTTTGTAATTTTGAACATTTTTAATGTGTTTAGCTCCAGCCAAAAAATCTTTTCTAAGCTTTTTGGAAAACATAGGGAAGGGTTATCACCCCTGTGACATTTGTTTTGCGTCTTTCCTCCTCTTCAGAAGATTTCACCTCACTTTTTTGTCCCAATGAAAAATGTTTTTTGAAAATTTGGGTTTTTTTGTGGAACAAGGATTGGAAAGCATCAGTGGAAAGGAGAAATTGTTTTCCCATATTAACTCTTACAGGAGAGAATTTCCCTTCCTTAGGGGTAGATTTCATCTCACTTCCTGTTGTCTCCTTCCGTTTGCAAGTAGGAGTCGTTTGTAAGTTAGATGTTTGAAAGTAGGGTCCTGCCCTATATACTCAGCAGAAATTTGGGCCTTAGGTGTTGCTGTGGCCAAAACACTGTAAGCCCTCACAGGGCCCTGCTGTGAAATATTAGATCAAGAATTGTAATTACATGCCCCTGTTGAACAGGAGCTGAAAAATTAGGCCTTAGGCACTGGTGCTGGTGCCACAACACTGCAACCCCTCACAGACACTCTAGTTGGAACGCAGGAACGAGCCCTGCTGCAAAGTATTGCATCAAAAATTGTAATTACACGCCCCTGTTAGACAGGGGCAGAAAAATTGGGCCTTAGGCACTGGTGCTGGTGCCACAACACTGCAACCCCTCACAGACACTCTAGTTGGAACGCAGGAACGAGCCCTGCTGCAAAGTATTGCATCAAAAATTGTAATTACACGCCCCTGTTAGACAGGGGCAGAAAAATTGGGTCTTAGGCACTGGTGCTGGTGCCACAACACTGCAACCCCTCACAGACACTCTAGTTGAAACGCAGGAACAAGCCCTGCTGCAAAGTATTGCATCAAAAATTGTAATTACACGCCCCTGTTAAACAGGGGCTGAAAAATTGTGCCTTAGGCACTGGTGGTGGCGCCCAGAACCAAAAATGTTCTTACAAGCTATCAGCGTGATGATTGAGGAGGAAGAGGATAATTACTCAGGGATAGTCACTCAGCATCAGCATAGGCAGTCTTTGAAGGGATCTGAGATTTCAAAAAAAATTATTCGGTTACATCTGCATCAGGTGCTTGGTAGCTGGTGGTGATCCAAGACTGATTCATTTTTATGAAGGTCAGCCGATCGACCGAGTCGGTGGACAGACGCACCCTGTGATCGGTTACCACGCCTCCAGCAGCACTGAATGTGCGTTCCGAAAGAACGCTGGATGCAGGACAGGCCAGTAGCTCAATTGCATACTGTGCAAGCTCTGGCCAGTGATCCATCCTCAAGACCCAGTAACCCAGAGGATTTTCGGTGGGAAAGGTGTCCAAGTCTGATCTTGCCCCTAGGTATTCCTGCACCATGTAAAACAGACGCTGGCGATGGTTGCTGGAACCGATCATACCTTGGGGCTGCGGACCAAAAAATTGTCTGAACGCATCGGTCAGACGGCCACCTTCTCCACCGCTCCTTCTTTGACTGACCGAAGCCTCAGCAACACGTTGTCCAGAAACAGGAGTTTGTAACCTCCCAGTCTCTGGGAACGCGTTGCACAGACCTTTCTGCAAGGCCTCCCGAAGATGTTTCATCCTCTGCTCCCTCTGCGATGGCAAGATAAGGTCCGCAACCTTACCCTTGTAACGTGGATCAAGGAGGGTTGACAGCCAGTATTGGTCCTTCTCCTTGATACCACGAATACGAGGATCCTTACGCAGGCTTTGCAGGATCAGGGAGGCCATGCAGCGTAGGTTTGCTGAGGCATTCGGTCCGGAGTCCTCTGGGTCACTAAGGACAACAACGTCCGCAGCCACCTCCTCCCAGCCACGTACAAGTCCATGTGTTCCTTGGGACTGATCCCTTAAAGACTGCTGATGCTGAGTGCCAGGCTCCACCTCCATACTGACACAATCTTCCTCCTCCTCCTCCTCCTCCTCCTCGTCCTCTTCCTGTGTGATCGGCGGGCACGCAGGAACACTGTCTGGATAAAGGGGGCCTTGAGAGCTAAGGAAGTCCTCCTCTTCCTGCCTCTGTTCTGCCTCAAGTGCCCTGTCCATTATTCCACGCAGCGTGTGCTCCAACAGGTGGACAAGGGGGACAGTGTCACTGATGCATGCACTGTCAGTGCTCACCATCCTCGTGGCCTCCTCGAATGGTGACAGGACAGTGCATGCATCCCTGATCATGGCCCACTGGCGTGGGGAAAAAAAACCAAGGTCCCCTGACCCTGTCCTGGTGCCATAGTCGCACAGGTACTCATTGATGGCCCTCTGCTGCGTGTGCAGCCGCTGCAGCATGGCCAACGTCGAGTTCCACCTGGTGGGCATGTCACAGATTAGGCGGTTCTTGGGCAGGTTAAACTCCTTTTGGAGGTCCGTCAGCCGAGCACTGGCATTATATGACCGGCGGAAATGCACAGAGACTTTCCTGGCCTGCCTCAGGACATCCTGTAAGCCCGGGTACCTGCCCAAGAACCGCTGCACCACCAAGTTAAGGACGTGAGCCAAACAGGGCACATGGGTCAGTTGTCCCTGTCGGAGGGCAGAGAGGAGGTTGGTGCCATTGTCGCAAACCACCATTCCTGCCTTAAGTTGGCGTGGCGTCAACCACCTCTGAACCTGCCCCTGCAGAGCTGACAGAACCTCTGCCCCAGTGTGGCTCCTGTCCCCCAAGCACACCAGCTCAAGCACCGCATGGCATCTTTTGGCCTGCGTACTTGCGTAGCCCCTTGAACGCCTACGGAGCACCGCTGGTTCCGAGGAAGAGGCCATGGAGGAAGAAGAAGAGGAGGGGGTGGAGGAGAGAGGTGTGTCACAATCAGCATTTTGGAGGCGTGGTGGCGGAACAACCTCCAACACTACTGCACCTTGTCCTGCATCCTTCCCAGCTGCCAGCAGAGTCACCCAATGCGCCGTGAAACTTAAGTAACGTCCCTGTCCATGCCTGCTGGACCATGAGTCAGCGGTAATATGCACCTTACCGCTGACCGCCCTGTCCAGCGAGGCATGGACATTGCCTTCCACATGCCGGTAGAGAGCCGGAATCGCCTTCCGTGAGAAAAAGTGGCGTTTGGGTACCTGCCACTGAGGAACCGCACATTCCACAAACTCACGGAAGGGGGCAGAGTCTACCAACTGAAAAGGCAGCAGTTGAAGTGCTAGCAATTTTGCCAAGCTAGCATTCAACCGCTGGGCATGTGGATGGCTGGGAGCAAACTTCTTTCGGCGGTGCAGCAGCTGGGGCAGGGAAATTTGCCTGGTACAATCTGACGTCGGTGTACCAAAAGCAGATTGCCCACAAGTACTTGGCTGTGACACACCTAATTCTACACCTTCATTCCTCTCACTGCAGGTCTCAGAGAGGACTGAAGGTCTAGTGGGGTTGGAAATCTCAGCTGATGAGGAGCAAGGAGAGATCCTCTTTGTTCTTTGGTGTGGGTCTTTTAGATACGCTTGCCAACGAACTGCATGGCAGGTCAACATATGTCTGGTCAAGCATGTGGTACCCAAGCGGGAGATGTTTTGGCCACGCGAGATACGCTTGAGACATATGTTGCAAATAGCAGCGGTGCGATCTGATGCACTCGTCTCAAAAAAGGCCCACACCAAAGAACTTTTTGAATAACGCGCAGAGACTGCAGCGCCCTGCACATGTGGAGCTTTGGGGTGTGATGCAGTCAATGTGCTGCCCTTAGGCTGGCCCCTGGAGGGCATCCTGCCTAGTTGGTGATGTGCCACCTCCTCCTCCTCCTCTCTCCTATCAGGCACCCACGTTGAGTCAGTGACCTCATCATCCCCTCCCTCCTCATCACTGGAGCAAACCTGGCAGTATGCTGCAGCAGGGGGAGCATGACTGCCAGATTGCTGTCCTTCTTGGGCACCCCCTCTGTCCGTGCTCATGTTACTGCCTTCATTGAGCTCAGTATCATCATCAGAGCCTTCCAAACGCTGGGCATCCTCCTGGAGCATGTACCCAACACTGTGGTCAAACAGTTCGAGGGAATCCTCATGAGGACATGGTGGAGCTAGGGAAGGAGTCACTGATGACATTGAGCTGAGGGAAGAGGCCGCTGCTTTGCCAGACAAAGCACCCTGGGCATGGGTGAGAGAGGATGAGGAGGATGAGGACGGCTTGGTCATCCACTCGACCAAGTCTTCCGCATGTTGCGGCTCAACACGGCCAGCTGCCGAAAAAAAGGCCAAGCGTGTCCCATGGCCACGTGCTGATGAGGATGCACCGTCTCCACGACCAGCACTAGACACAGAGCCTGCTTGCCCTCTCTTATTGGCTTGTGACTGTCTGCCTCTCCTTCTTGGCCTTCCAGACATACTAATGGCCTGTAGCTGCACTAAGCTGGGATAGAACACCTGTAATTTTCTTCAGGTAGCTTTATATACTGTAACCAGACAAGCCTGCCTGTCAGTAGGAAGATAACAGGAACGGATCTAGCTGAACACTGTGAGCAGGACGCACTGTACTAAATGTAAATAGTCTAGCTGCCTGACCGTGGTACTAATAGGATCAAAAAGAACACCTGTAATTTTCTTAAGGTAGCTTTATATACTGTAACCAGACAAGCCTGCCTGTCAGTAGGAAGATAACAGGAACGGATCTAGCTGAACACTGTGAGCAGGACGTACTGCACTAAATGTATATAGCAGGAACGGATCTAGCTGAACACTGTGAGCAGGACGCACTGCACTGAATGTAAATAGCAGGAACGGATCTAGCTGAACACTGTGAGCAGGACGCACTGCACTAAATGTAAATACCAGGAACGGATCTAGCTGAACACTGTGAGCAGGACGCACTGCACTGAATGTAAATAGCAAGAACGGATCTAGCTGAACACTGTGAGCAGGACGCACTGTACTAAATGTAAATAGTCTAGCTGCCTGACCGTGGTACTAATAGGATCAAAAAGAACACCTGTAATTTTCTTAAGGTAGCTTTATATACTGTAACCAGACAAGCCTGCCTGTCAGTAGGAAGATAACAGGAACGGATCTAGCTGAACACTGTGAGCAGGACACACTGTACTAAATGTAAATAGTCTAGCTGCCTGACCGTGGTACTAATAGGATCAAAAAGAACACCTGTAATTTTCTTCAGGTAGCTTTATATACTGTAACCAGACAAGCCTGCCTGTCAGTAGGAAGATAACAGGAACGGATCTAGCTGAACACTGTGAGCAGGACGTACTGCACTAAATGTATATAGCAGGAACGGATCTAGCTGAACACTGTGAGCAGGACGCACTGCACTGAATGTAAATAGCAGGAACGGATCTAGCTGAACACTGTGAGCAGGACGCACTGCACTAAATGTAAATACCAGGAACGGATCTAGCTGAACACTGTGAGCAGGACGCACTGCACTGAATGTAAATAGCAGGAACGGATCTAGCTGAACACTGTGAGCAGGACGCACTGCACTGAATGTAAATAGCAGGAACGGATCTAGCTGAACACTGTGAGCAGGACGCACTGCACTGAATGTAAATAGCAGGAACGGATGTAGCTGAACACTGTGAGCAGGACGCACTGCACTAAATGTAAATACCAGGAACGGATCTAGCTGAACACTGTGAGCAGGACGCACTGCACTGAATGTAAATAGCAGGAACGGATCTAGCTGAACACTGTGAGCAGGACGCACTGCACTGAATGTAAATAGCAGGAACGGATCTAGCTGAACACTGTGAGCAGGACGCACTGCACTGAATGTAAATAGCAGGAACGGATGTAGCTGAACACTGTGAGCAGGACGCACTGCACTAAATGTAAATACCAGGAACGGATCTAGCTGAACACTGTGAGCAGGACGCACTGCACTGAATGTAAATAGCAGGAACGGATCTAGCTGAACACTGTGAGCAGGACGCACTGCACTAAATGTAAATACCAGGAACGGATCTAGCTGAACACTGTGAGCAGGACGCACTGCACTGAATGTAAATAGCAGGAACGGATCTAGCTGAACACTGTGAGCAGGACGCACTGCACTGAATGTAAATAGCAGGAACGGATCTAGCTGAACACTGTGAGCAGGACGCACTGCACTGAATGTAAATAGCAGGAACGGATGTAGCTGAACACTGTGAGCAGGACGCACTGCACTAAATGTAAATACCAGGAACGGATCTAGCTGAACACTGTGAGCAGGACGCACTGCACTAAATGTAAATACCAGGAACGGATCTAGCTGAACACTGTGAGCAGGACGCACTGCACTGAATGTAAATAGCAGGAACGGATCTAGCTGAACACTGTGAGCAGGACGCACTGCACTGAATGTAAATAGCAGGAACGGATCTAGCTGAACACTGTGAGCAGGACGCACTGCACTGAATGTAAATAGCAGGAACGGATGTAGCTGAACACTGTGAGCAGGACGCACTGCACTAAATGTAAATACCAGGAACGGATCTAGCTGAACACTGTGAGCAGGACGCACTGCACTGAATGTAAATAGCAGGAACGGATCTAGCTGAACACTGTGAGCAGGACGCACTGCACTGAATGTAAATAGCAGGAACGGATCTAGCTGAACACTGTGAGCAGGACGCACTGCACTGAATGTAAATAGCAGGAACGGATGTAGCTGAACACTGTGAGCAGGACGCACTGCACTAAATGTAAATACCAGGAACGGATCTAGCTGAACACTGTGAGCAGGACGCACTGCACTGAATGTAAATAGCAGGAACGGATCTAGCTGAACACTGTGAGCAGGACGCACTGCACTAAATGTAAATACCAGGAACGGATCTAGCTGAACACTGTGAGCAGGACGCACTGCACTGAATGTAAATAGCAGGAACGGATCTAGCTGAACACTGTGAGCAGGACGCACTGCACTGAATGTAAATAGCAGGAACGGATCTAGCTGAACACTGTGAGCAGGACGCACTGCACTGAATGTAAATAGCAGGAACGGATGTAGCTGAACACTGTGAGCAGGACGCACTGCACTAAATGTAAATAGCAGGAACGGATCTAGCTGAACACTGTGAGCAGGACGCACTGCACTGAATGTAAATAGCAGGAACGGATCTAGCTGAACACTGTGAGCAGGACGCACTGCACTGAATGTAAATAGCAGGAACGGATGTAGCTGAACACTGTGAGCAGGACGCACTGCACTAAATGTAAATACCAGGAACGGATCTAGCTGAACACTGTGAGCAGGACGCACTGCACTGAATGTAAATAGCAGGAACGGATGTAGCTGAACACTGTGAGCAGGACGCACTGCACTAAATGTAAATACCAGGAACGGATCTAGCTGAACACTGTGAGCAGGACGCACTGCACTGAATGTAAATAGCAGGAACGGATCTAGCTGAACACTGTGAGCAGGACGCACTGCACTGAATGTAAATAGCAGGAACGGATCTAGCTGAACACTGTGAGCAGGACGCACTGCACTGAATGTAAATAGCAGGAACGGATCTAGCTGAACACTGTGAGCAGGACGCACTGCACTAAATGTAAATAGCAGGAACGGATCTAGCTGAACACTGTGAGCAGGACACACTGCACTAAATAGTCTAGATAGAAGATAACAGGAACGGATCTAGCTAAACTGAATACAGTGTATATATATATATGCAACACCTGGGATGCATATATATACACAATACACTGTAAGTGCAGCTAACTGACTGACTGTTCTGCCTAATCTATCTAACTCAAATCAAATGACACTGTCTCTCTCTCTCTCTATCTCTCAGCACACCGGAACACACACTACACAGGGCCGCCGTGCAGGCGGCCTTATATAGTGTGGGGTGTGTACTAAATCCCCTGAGCCATAATTGGCCAAAGCCACCCTGGCTTTGGCCAATTACAGCTCTCTCTACTGACGGCGCTGTGATTGGCCAAGCATGCGGGTCATAGTGCATGCTTGGCCAATCATCAGCCAGCAATGCACTGCGATGCCGCAGTGAATTATGGGCCGTGACGCGCCACACGAATTTGGCGCGAACGGCCCATATCGTTCGCAATTCGGCGAACGACCGAACAGCCGATGTTCGAGTCGAACATGGGTTCGACTCGAACACGAAGCTCATCCCTACTGTTCATATTCACTCAGTCACTATGAGATTCCTTTTCTGTATTTTGCAAAAAACCTGGTTGATCCTGCTGCTCTCGGCCTCCCCCTTCTGTCCATGTCTCCAGTGCAGCTAGGGATTTCTTTTTAGAGCAGCTGTGCACATGCTCAGTTCTTATGTTGAGCATTTCAGCAGCACATGTGACTATAGAGTCACACATGTGGGCGTATACACAGTGGTATACACAGTATACACAGTGGTAAATAACAGCCCACTCCCTCCCTCCTCCTCAATGCCCTCTAAGTAACTAACACAATGGGGGCGGAATATTACATCTTGATTGATGGAGGCTTCACCTCCCTGTTATTCCTAAGCCTCGTACACACCATCGGATTTTCCGCAGACAAAACCTCGGACTTTTGTCCGAAGGCGTGTGCCTGGATTTTGTCTTGCATACAAATGGTACACAATTGTCGGTCAACAAATACGAACGTAGTGACATACTAGATATACTACGAGCCAATAAAGAGGAAGTTCAATTGTCAGGCGTCACCCTTTGTGCTTCTTCTGCTAATTTCGTGTTAGTAGAAGTTTGGTGTTGATTCACACTTTTCTTTTCGCACTTTTCAGATCCTTTCTGAACGGCTGTTCGTCAACCAGCCATGTTGAGGAATCGGAGGAGATAACGTGTTCTTTATTATTGGCCTTGGAAGTTTTGCTTTCACCCAAGTCCAGTCCAGGAACAGGAGGAGGAGGATTTCTTGGACCAAAAATTGGTTGCTTTATTAATCGTGACCAATTATGTCATATGCCTTTGCTGCGGGAGCTCCAGTAGATGATTTTCGGAATTATCTCTGGATGACGGACCCCTGCTTTCACCAACTCTTGGCATTGTTGGCCCCCTATATTAAGAAGCAGGACACGTGCATGAGGCTTTTATTTTATTTTTGGTTGAATAATAATGGTTTATTTGGTATATTTTCTATATTTTCGGATGCATAGAATGCAAATCGAGACACATCAGATAAGGCAACGTTTTTCCATTTTTCTATTGTCCAATTTTGGTCAGCCTGTGCAAATTGTAGCCTCAGTTTCCTGTTCTTAGGAACAGCACCCGGTGTGGTCTTCTGCTGCTGTAGCCCATCTGCTTCAAGGTTCAATGTGTTGTGCATTCAGAGATGGTATTCTGCATACCTTGGGTGTAACGAGGGATTATTTGAGTTACTGTTGCCTTTCTATTACCTTGAACCAGTCTGCCCATTCTCCTCTGACCTCTGACATCAATAAGGCATTTTTCTCCACACAACTGCCGCTCACTGGATATTTTCTCTTTCTCCCACCATTCTCTGTAAACCCGAGAGATGGCTGTGCATCAGTGGCGGCTGGTGCTCCATTGGTCAGGAGGGGTGGCAGACAGACCTGACCACCGACCCCCCCCCCCATCACTCAAGCCCACCACCGCACACCATTGACAACACCTCCCACCCCCCACCCCCCCAGATGCCAGCTCGCCCTCTCATTTGTCAGGTCCCTGTCAGCTCCGCACTTACCCCATACAGGTCACAGCTGTGGCGGCGGCTTCCTCCCTCTGTCTCCTCCGTGTCCTGGTAGAAATGAACAAGGAAGTCTGGACAGCTGCACACCGGTGAGAAATTTCATATGCCTTTAATCATGGAACAGGATCATGAAGTACACAAGACACCACGGCAGAGTGGTACAGGATATAAAGTGATGGTGCGCAATATGTGGGTATTCTCATTTCCTTTGGAGTTCTGACTGAACTAGTTAAATAAGCTGGATGGTGAGAGCAATTGAGAAGCAGGAGAGGGCATCATTACATAGAAGAATCTCCATGGGAGGTAAATAAAAAGAGCTGTAAGTGATCTTGCCTAAAAAAAAGGGGGATCCACCAAAGGAGGAGAGCTTCAGTTCAAATAGGGCACAGAGGTGGCTTCCCGGTGTAGATGGATTGATTCCCTCGCAGCAAACAAGTATAGTAAATCCAGCTTCATATAGACATGGTTTGACCAGTTTGGTATGAAAGACAGAGCCCTGACCTCAACCCTACCGACCATCTTTGGAACGAATGCCAACTGTGAGCCGGGTCATCCTCATTCAACCTTAGCACCTGACCTCACAAATGGGCAGAAATTCCCACAGAGACATTCTGAAATCCTATGAAAAGCCTTCTCAGAAGAGTGGAGGACATTAGTCTTCTCATTCAACCTTAGCACCTGACCTTACAAATGGGCAGAAATTCCCACAGAGACATTCTGAAATCTTCTGAAAAGCCTTCTCAGAAGAGTGGAGGATATTAGTCTTTTCATTCAACCGTAGCACCTGATCTTAGAAATGGGCAGACATTCCCACGGAGACATTCTGAAATCTTGAAATCTTACAAAAAGCCTTCTCAAAAGAGTGGAGGACGTTAAAGCCACAAATGGAGGTTGGGGTTCCATGTTAATGGCCATGATTTTGAAATGGAATGTCTAAAAGCTTGACCATATCTATCTATCTATCTATCTATCTATCTATCTATCTATCTATCTATCTATCTATCTATCTATCTATCTATCTATCTATCTATCTATCTATCTATCTATCTATCTATCTATCTATCTACTCTCTATCTGTCTGTCTATTTATCAATCTCCTCTCCAAATGATTAAGTTTAGGTGTTTTCATTGAAGGGCAGACTGCAAAACTTGTGATAACAGTTTGGGGAAGACCCTTTTCTGTTCCACCATGACTGGGCCCCTGTGTACAAAGCCAGCTCCATAAAGACATGGTGTGACCAGTTTGGTTTGGAGGAACTCAAGTGTCCTGACCTCAACCCTACTGAACACCTTTGGAATGAACTGGAATTCCGGTGGTGAGCCAGACTTCCCATCCAACATCAGTACCTGACCTCACAAATGGGCACAAATTCCCACAGACACCCTCCAAAATCTTGAGAAAAGCCTTCCCAGAAGAGTGGAGGATGTTATAAACACAGACAGTGACCAACTCCATATTTATGGTCATGGTTTTGGAATTGGATGTCTAAAAATGTCAAATACAGTAGGTGGGATGGTCAGGCATCATACAGTATATCTTCTGGAGTTTATAACTAGAATCAGTTAAGGATAAATGTTATAAATATGTTTTTTTCTCCCCGTCGCCTATCATATATATATCAATTGATGGAAATACATATGCACAGATATGGCATTCACCATTAGGGATGAGCCGAACACCCCCCTGTTCGGTTCGCACCAGAACATGCGAACAGGAAAAAAATTCGTTCGAACACGCGAATACCGTTAAAGTCTATGGGACACGAACATGAATAATCAAAAGTGCTAATTTTAAAGGCTAATATGCAAGTTATTGTCAATAAAAGTGTTTGGGGACCTGGGTCCTGCCCCAGGAGACATGAATCAATGCAAAAAAAAGTTTTAAAAACGGCCGTTTTTTCAGGAGCAGTGATTTTAATAATGCTTAAAGTCAAACAATAAAAGTGTAATATCCCTTTAAATTTCATACCTGGGGGGTGTCTATAGTATGCCTGTAAAGGGGCGCATGTTTCCCGTGTTTAGAACAGTCTGACAGCAAAATGACATTTTGAAGGAAAAAACACATTTAAAACTACCGCGGCTATTGCATTGCCGACAATACACATAGAAGTTCATTGATAAAAACGGCATGGGAATTCCCCACAGGGCAACCCCGAACCAAAATTAAAAAAAAAAAATGATGTGGGAGTCCCCCTAAATTCCATACAAGGCCCTTCAGGTCTGGTATGGATATTAAGGGGAACCCCAGCCAAAATTTAAAAAAAAAATTGACGTGGGGTTCCCCCTAAATTCCATACCAGACCCTTCAGGTCTGGTATGGATTTTAAGGGGAACCCCGCACCAAAAAAAAAAAAAAAAACGGCGTGGGGTCCCCCTAAAAATCCATACCAGACCCTTATCCGAGCACGCAACCTGGCAGGCCGCAGGAAAAGAGGGGGGGACGAGAGTGCGGCCCCCCCCCCTCCTGAACCGTACCAGGCCACATGCCCTCAACATTGGGAGGGTGCTTTGGGGTAGCCCCCCAAAACACCTTGTCCCCATGTTGATGAGGACAAGGGCCTCATCCTCACAACCGTGGCCGGTGGTTGTGGGGGTCTGCGGGCGGGGGGCTTATCGGAATCTGGAAGCCCCCTTTAACAAGGGGACCCCCAGATCCCGGCCCCCCCCCTGTGTGAAATGGTAAGGGGGTACTTACCCCTACCATTTCACTAAAAAACTGTCAAAAATGTTAAAAATGACAAGAGACAGTTTTTGACAATTCCTTTATTTAAATGCTTCTTCTTTCTTCCTTCATCTTCTTCTTCTTCTGGTTCTTCTGGCTCTTCTGGTTCTTCCTCCGGCGTTCTCGTCCAGCATCTTCTCCGCGGCGTCTTCTATCTTCTTCTCCTCGGGCCGCTCCGCACCCATGGCATGAGGGGAGGCTCCCGCTCTTCTCTTCATCTTCTTCTCTTCTTCATCTTCTTCTTCATCTTCTTCTTCCTTCTTCTCTTCTTCATGTCTTCTCCGGGCCGCTCCGCAGCCATGCTGTGGCATGGAGGGAGGCTCCCGCTGTGTGACGGCGTCTCTTCGTCTGACGGTTCTTAAATAACGGGGGGCGGGGCCACCCGGTGACCCCGCCCCCCTCTGACGCACGGTGACTTGACGGGACTTCCCTGTGACGTCACGGGGAATGCCACAGGGAAGTCCTATGAAAAGCCTTCTCAGAAGAGTGGAGGACATTAGTCTTCTCATTCAACCTTAGCACCTGACCTTACAAATGGGCAGAAATTCCCACAGAGACATTCTGAAATCTTCTGAAAAGCCTTCTCAGAAGAGTGGAGGATATTAGTCTTTTCATTCAACCGTAGCACCTGATCTTAGAAATGGGCAGACATTCCCACGGAGACATTCTGAAATCTTGAAATCTTACAAAAAGCCTTCTCAAAAGAGTGGAGGACGTTAAAGCCACAAATGGAGGTTGGGGTTCCATGTTAATGGCCATGATTTTGAAATGGAATGTCTAAAAGCTTGACCATATCTATCTATCTATCTATCTATCTATCTATCTATCTATCTATCTATCTATCTATCTATCTATCTATCTATCTATCTATCTATCTATCTACCTTTCTCTATCTGTCTGTCTATTTATCAATCTCCTCTCCAAATGATTAAGTTTAGGTGTTTTCATTGAAGGGCAGACTGCAAAACTTGTGATAACAGTTTGGGGAAGACCCTTTTCTGTTCCACCATGACTGGGCCCCTGTGTACAAAGCCAGCTCCATAAAGACATGGTGTGACCAGTTTGGTTTGGAGGAACTCAAGTGTCCTGACCTCAACCCTACTGAACACCTTTGGAATGAACTGGAATTCCGGTGGTGAGCCAGACTTCCCATCCAACATCAGTACCTGACCTCACAAATGGGCACAAATTCCCACAGACACCCTCCAAAATCTTGAGAAAAGCCTTCCCAGAAGAGTGGAGGATGTTATAAACACAGACAGTGACCAACTCCATATTTATGGTCATGGTTTTGGAATTGGATGTCTAAAAATGTCAAATACAGTAGGTGGGATGGTCAGGCATCATACAGTATATCTTCTGGAGTTTATAACTAGAATCAGTTAAGGATAAATGTTATAAATATGTTTTTTTCTCCCCGTCGCCTATCATATATATATCAATTGATGGAAATACATATGCACAGATATGGCATTCACCATTAGGGATGAGCCGAACACCCCCCTGTTCGGTTCGCACCAGAACATGCGAACAGGAAAAAAATTCGTTCGAACACGCGAATACCGTTAAAGTCTATGGGACACGAACATGAATAATCAAAAGTGCTAATTTTAAAGGCTAATATGCAAGTTATTGTCAATAAAAGTGTTTGGGGACCTGGGTCCTGCCCCAGGAGACATGAATCAATGCAAAAAAAAGTTTTAAAAACGGCCGTTTTTTCAGGAGCAGTGATTTTAATAATGCTTAAAGTCAAACAATAAAAGTGTAATATCCCTTTAAATTTCATACCTGGGGGGTGTCTATAGTATGCCTGTAAAGGGGCGCATGTTTCCCGTGTTTAGAACAGTCTGACAGCAAAATGACATTTTGAAGGAAAAAACACATTTAAAACTACCGCGGCTATTGCATTGCCGACAATACACATAGAAGTTCATTGATAAAAACGGCATGGGAATTCCCCACAGGGCAACCCCGAACCAAAATTAAAAAAAAAAAATGATGTGGGAGTCCCCCTAAATTCCATACAAGGCCCTTCAGGTCTGGTATGGATATTAAGGGGAACCCCAGCCAAAATTTAAAAAAAAAATTGACGTGGGGTTCCCCCTAAATTCCATACCAGACCCTTCAGGTCTGGTATGGATTTTAAGGGGAACCCCGCACCAAAAAAAAAAAAAAAAAACGGCGTGGGGTCCCCCTAAAAATCCATACCAGACCCTTATCCGAGCACGCAACCTGGCAGGCCGCAGGAAAAGAGGGGGGGACGAGAGTGCGGCCCCCCCCCTCCTGAACCGTACCAGGCCACATGCCCTCAACATTGGGAGGGTGCTTTGGGGTAGCCCCCCAAAACACCTTGTCCCCATGTTGATGAGGACAAGGGCCTCATCCTCACAACCGTGGCCGGTGGTTGTGGGGGTCTGCGGGCGGGGGGCTTATCGGAATCTGGAAGCCCCCTTTAACAAGGGGACCCCCAGATCCCGGCCCCCCCCCTGTGTGAAATGGTAAGGGGGTACTTACCCCTACCATTTCACTAAAAAACTGTCAAAAATGTTAAAAATGACAAGAGACAGTTTTTGACAATTCCTTTATTTAAATGCTTCTTCTTTCTTCCTTCATCTTCTTCTTCTTCTGGTTCTTCTGGCTCTTCTGGTTCTTCCTCCGGCGTTCTCGTCCAGCATCTTCTCCGCGGCGTCTTCTATCTTCTTCTCCTCGGGCCGCTCCGCACCCATGGCATGAGGGGAGGCTCCCGCTCTTCTCTTCATCTTCTTCTCTTCTTCATCTTCTTCTTCATCTTCTTCTTCCTTCTTCTCTTCTTCATGTCTTCTCCGGGCCGCTCCGCAGCCATGCTGTGGCATGGAGGGAGGCTCCCGCTGTGTGACGGCGTCTCTTCGTCTGACGGTTCTTAAATAACGGGGGGCGGGGCCACCCGGTGACCCCGCCCCCCTCTGACGCACGGTGACTTGACGGGACTTCCCTGTGACGTCACGGGGAATGCCACAGGGAAGTCCCGTCATGTCACCGTGCGTCAGAGGGGGGCGGGGTCACCGGGTGGCCCCGCCCCCCGTTATTTAAGAACCGTCAGACGAAGAGACGCCGTCACACAGCGGGAGCCTCCCTCCATGCCAGCATGGCTGCGGAGCGGCCCGGAGAAGACATGAAGAAGAGAAGAAGGAAGAAGAAGATGAAGTAGAAGATGAAGAAGAAGATGAAGAAGAGAAGAAGATGAAGAGAAGAGCGGGAGCCTCCCCTCATGCCATGGGTGCGGAGCGGCCCGAGGAGAAGAAGATAGAAGACGCCGCGGAGAAGATGCTGGACGAGAAAACGCCGGAGGAAGAACCAGAAGAGCCAGAAGAACCAGAAGAAGAAGAAGATGAAGGAAGAAAGAAGAAGCATTTAAATAAAGGAATTGTCAAAAACTGTCTCTTGTCATTTTTAACATTTTTGACAGTTTTTTAGTGAAATGGTAGGGGTAGGTACCCCCTTACCATTTCACACAGGGGGGGGGCCGGGATCTGGGGGTCCCCTTGTTAAAGGGGGCTTCCAGATTCCGATAAGCCCCCCGCCCGCAGACCCCCACAACCACCAGCCACGGTTGTGAGGATGAGGCCCTTGTCCTCATCAACATGGGGACAAGGTGTTTTGGGGGGCTACCCCAAAGCACCCTCCCAATGTTGAGGGCATGTGGCCTGGTACGGTTCAGGAGGGGGGGGGGCCGCACTCTCGTCCCCCCCTCTTTTCCTGCGGCCTGCCAGGTTGCGTGCTCGGATAAGGGTCTGGTATGGATTTTTAGGGGGACCCCACGCCGTTTTTTTTTTTTTTTTGGCGCGGGGTTCCCCTTAAAATCCATACCAGACCTGAAGGGTCTGGTATGGAATTTAGGGGGAACCCCACGTCAATTTTTTTTTTTAAATTTTGGCTGGGGTTCCCCTTAATATCCATACCAGACCTGAAGGGCCTTGTATGGAATTTAGGGGGACCCCCACATCATTTTTTTTTTTTTATTTTGGTTCGGGGTTCCCCTGTGGGGAATTCCCATGCCGTTTTTATCAATGAACTTCTATGTGTATTGTCGGCAATGCAATAGCCGCGGGTAGTTTTAAATGAGTTTTTTCCTTCCAAATGTCATTTTGCTGTCAGACTGTTCTAAACACAGGAAACATGCGCCCCTTTACAGGCATACTATAGACACCCCCCAGGTACGAAATTTAAAGGGATATTACACTTTTATTGTTTGACTTTAAGCATTAATAAAATCACTGCTCCTGAAAAAACGTCCGTTTTCAAAACTTTTTTTTGCATTGATCCATGTCCCCTGGAGCAGGACCCAGGTCCCCAAACACTTTTTATGACAATAACTTGCATATAAGCCTTTAAAATTAGCACTTTTGATTTCTCCCATAGACTTTTAAAGGGTGTTCCGCGGCATTCGAATTTGCCGCGAACACCCCAAATTGTTCGCTGTTCGGCGAACTTGCGAACAGCCAATATTCGAGTAGAACATGAGTTCGACTCGAACTCGAAGCTCATCCCTATTCACCATATATGAGGGCTGTACTAAAAGTAATGCCAAAGTGGACATAACTCTTTTAATAGCTTACATAGGTCATTCAAATTTCACATGTTGGAAAAAATACATCTTCCTCTATAGTAACTCTTCTCCTTCTTTTTCATTGCAGGTAAATAATAGATTCCAAGCAGAAGCAACGTGCTATTGTTGAGTTCCTGATGAAGGAAGGGTGCAGGCTCCCCAACATCCACAGAAAGCTACAGAATGTTCTTGGAGACAACACTGTTGACCAGAGTCACTAATGACAAGACACTGCTCTTGTCAATGTCAATGTCTTGTCAATGTCATCTCCATAATCATTCCATAGACTTCTGTGAATGTTGGACAGCCTCCGTCCAGCCTTCATCAACAACTGAATGACGGCACAATGTTTTTTGCTTGAAATCCATTATTTACCTGCAATGAAAAAGAAGAAGAAAAGTTACTATAGAGAAAGAGTTACTCTAAATGTGAAAAAAAAAGGGGGGACCACCAAAGGAGGAGAGCTTCAGTTCAAATAGGGCACAGAGGTGGCTTCCCCGTGTAGATGGATTGATTCACTGGCAGCAAACAAGTATAGTAAATCCAGCTTCATATAGACATGGTTTGACCAGTTTGGTATGAAAGACAGAGCCCTGACCTCAACCCTACTGACCATCTTTGGAATGAATGCCAACTGTGAGCCGGGTCTTCCTCATTCAACCTTAGCACCTGACCTCACAAATGGGCAGAAATTCCCACAGAGACATTCTGAAATCCTATGAAAAGCCTTCTCAGAAGAATATCTGACATATCAGAAGAATATCAAATATCTAATAACTTTAAATCAGAGATGTCCTTTTACTCATTTTACCTCTGCTATAAAAATGTGTTTGTTAGCCTTGGACACAAGGATTGCAAACGTATATTGCTCTGAGAAAGTATTGAATTCAATGTGATATTTTATATCATAGTAAAATACACCTGTCTTATTACTGGCTATTGTATGAAATAATACATTTACCTCATAGCCATCTGTGGAGTGATTTAATAAGTATTTAAACATAAAATGTGTCCTTAGCTGAATCCTAGATATAGTGGAGACAAAAGGAAGAGAGAAAAGAATTTCAGCTGCCACATTGATACATTTATTATAAATCCATGAAATACTGATGTTACAGTGGTTGTGTAGACAAAATATTAAAACACTGTCAGCAGATTGATAGGTAAAATATATACTCAGACCTCCTGAATCACCCAGCAGACGGAGGTGAAGGTCTCCTCAATCCCAAAAGTTGGAAATAGACGATTTCAACAATTTAAGAGACATTTCTGATTTTGAGCACCTGATTTTTGGTCCAATTCTGCACTGTGATAGCAAAGCCTGCACGATTTTCCAACTTGCAGATAGTCTCAATTCTTCACTCTTCTGTGGAGAAGATGGAATCATGAGAAGTACCTTGATTGCTCCACTTAAAGTGTCAGGAGAGGATCACAGGGGGTTCTGTCCCATTAAAGGGCCACCTAAATATGGGCAGATATTATTTCAATTTCATTTGCAAAAACTTCCCTAACCAACTTATCTGCTCTACCACTGACCCCTTGACTCATAACCTCATCCCACGTACAGTTAGAAAAATTCTTTCTAGGGCTTGAAATTCTCTTCTTCTTCCTTTTAGGCTTACCTCCTTCTTCCACACATTTAAACTCACTTAAACCCCATCACTTCAAAACTGCCTAGTCTACCCATCCCTAACTGTCAGATCCTATACCTAGTGTATCCAACTTATACCACCTTCAACCACTGTCATCTTCCCTCCCTATTATATCTACTTTACCCAATGCAATCACCTTCACCCAAGGCACTTTTTGTTTAGTGTACCCAGCTGCCATCATCTTCATCCAGATGGTAGGCCAGGATATTATGGAGCAAACAGAACCTCCTACACACCGGAAGAGGAAGGAGGGGACAGCGGACCCCAGTCCAGGACATCAAACCGTTTGAAATACTTTGTTGTCCTGAGGCAAAGGGGTTCATTTTCTCTCTCCGATGTTTTAGGTAGGTTCTGCTTTGCAAAAGAACTAATTTTTCATCTTTTGGTATAATGGCAGGATTTTAATTGTATGTTTGTTATTGTAGATAGGTCTATTGTTTGGGATACGTACCTCCCCTATAGGACCCATTTAATACAACCTAAAATGTTTGTGTAAGTAACTGTATGTTGTGTAATAAGTTTGTGATGTATATGAGAAATAGAAATGTATGAATTTTGATTATTACCTATGAATGGGATCAACAAGTAGATTGTTTAACTGACTAAAGACACAGATGGTTTGGTGGACTTTGATGGTCGTTTAGAAAAGGTTTGGTTTGAAAATGGCTGCCGCATATTCAAGTGGCCATGTGGCTGAGGGGGAAAAGGCGGCCATGCATTGCTGGGACATGTTTTACAGGTTTCTGGCCAATAGCATCAGTGATAGCATGGGGGAGTTCTTTTGTTTTGAGATGAAAAGATCAAGCATGCAAGCAGCATTGTGTTGGTCCTGTGTATCTGTTGACCTTCCAACTTTCAGAGCTAAGTATTGTTTTGTATTTGTGAACAAGAGTGTATGTTTAACCCGTGCTATTTTGTGTTTTATGTAACCTTGGCATTTTTAAGTGTGTTGTTTGGTTGGATAGCCTGTGTTTTAGTCCTCCTATGGGCCCTAGTTGATGTAGCCTAAAGTGTTTGTCTACGGTTAAGTGTTCATTTGGTGTCTCAATTGTGTAGTCAGTTTTTGTGGGGAGAAATTTTTGTTTTCTAGTGAAGAAATCTCAGTTTGTGCTGGTTTTGGCAGGATCAGCGACTTCATTTCATGTGTTAATGCCACCATTTTGTCGTGGTCCCACTTTCGTCGGCCATTTTTCTGTAGTCTGGATTTCATCCACCATTTGGTCGTGGTCTGATTTTCGTTTTTTGCAACTGCCATTTAGTTTCTGCTGAGTTTTGGTTCTGGTGGAATTGCTCTGCTTTTGGGCCAGGTTTTAGCGTTTAGGGGGGTTGCGTCATCTTTTTGCAGGAGTTTCAGTAGTCTGACTGCCCAGGAGATATGGGAGTTGAGGGGGATTCCCTTCCATTTGCAATATGGGGGTTTATTCCACCCTTCCCTGGACAAAAGGATTTTAGACATGTTGAAGTTTTCTATATGATATTATAAAGTCCAGAGTGGGTAGCTATAGCTATTTTTTTGTGTAGTAGACATATTATGAAGTTCAGGGAAGCCAGGTTCCTCCACCGCCCCTCACCCTTCCTGTCCATTGATATGTAAATAAACCAGTTACATGGGTTTTTAGAGAGCAGCAGAGAACAGGAAGTTCTTTGCAGGATGTGATGTATCAACAGGAAGTTCTTTGCAGGATGTGATGTTTTTACAGGAAGTTTGTGGGAGGGGCTTTGGGTTTTTTGAAACAAGCATGTGGACAAAGGGACTTGTGTTTGGAAGGACGGTGAAAGTCACTTTGGTTTTTAAATTTAATTCCAGTTGTTTTGCAAAGTTTTATACTGTAATACAGTTTTGGGCAGAGAGTAAACGGGAGGCATCCATGTTATTGTTGTAACATCTAGGTACAGATAGAAGCCATAATATTGTTTTGAATAGTGGAGGATTTCATTGTGCTTTGTAGTTTGTCTGACAAACACATTTATAGGGCTGCCGATAATCGGTTGTAGAGCATGAAAATTGTGAGGAGTAGATTCTAGCATGCCGGGAGGCCGTGTAAGTTAATCGGAAACGCCGGGAGCCAGTACTGTAAAACTAGGCACTACTGCTCCGAAAGTTAGTGCGATGGTGCCCTGGACGCAGGGACATGTCATAAGTGATTTGAATCGTCATGAGTATTGTTGGGCGTCCATGCGTTGAAGGAAAAAAATGAGGCTCCACATAAGTCAGACAGCTACATAGTACCTGAGGTCTGGGTTTGGGGCTCCGGACATAAGACACCTTAAAGATTGACATATATGGTCAGAGGGTACAGTAAGGTGTATTTCTTTGGAAGGTACTTTTGATGTCTGGAGGTACGAGACCCCAAAATAAAAATACCTTGGAAGTAACTCCAAGGTATTTGGCTTCAGAAATCTGTAATTATGAGTGGGTTGAATGTGTAGTACACGCTTTGTGTGGTTAAAATTCTCCTGCCTGTTTTTCAACTTTGTGTGGCTGGTCCATGCAAGGTTTTCGAGCTGCTCCCATGTTTTTCCCATTGTAATTTTTTCTATTGTTAAAAGAGTGAAGGCAGCATTCCGTCTGGTTGTTTTTATTTTTGTTTTGGAAACTATGAAATATTCCCCTCACATTTGTATCTAAATGTATGTCTCATGTTTTAGTCTTGTTTGTATGTAGCAATATATGTTAGAACCCACAGTGGCGGCCCTCCTACGCGTCGGGGCTATTGTATTTTTGTAGGAACGTGAAACTAATGCCGCGTACACACGATTGGAATTTCGGCCTGCAAAAGACCGATGAGAGTTTTTTGTCGGAAAATGCGACCGTGTGTATGCTCCATCGGTTTTTTGCTAGCCGAATTCCAGCCAGCAAAAGATTGAGAGCAAAAAATAAATAAAAAAGGAAAGGAAAAGGAAAAAGTTCCTATCCGAAAATGCGATCGCCTGTGGCAATTCCGACGCGCAAAATTCCTACGCATGCTCGGAAACTATTCGACGCATGCTCGGAAGCATTAAACGTCATTTTCTCGGCTCGTCGTAGTGTTGTACGTCGCCGCGTTCTTGACGGTCATAATTTCAGCGAACTTTTGCGTGACCGTGTGTATGCAAGGCAAACTTGAGCGGAATCCCGTCGGAAAAGCCAATCGTCGGAAACCGATTGTGTGTACGCAGCATAAGAGTTACAGAGGGTTTCGTTTTTGTCGGTTTTGAGGAATGTCAGTGACAATTTACCAATGTACACAAATGTTGTATTGTTTGCCATTCTTTGCAGGTTAAAGATAAAGGATAGAGTAATAACTTGTTTCTAAGCATCTTTTTCAGGTCCAGTGAGTTCCTGAAAGTGTATGTACAAAGAAAGCAGGTGTATGTAGATAGCTGTACACATGCATAAATACACACGCCTAAACAAAGGTAAAAGTATCATAGACTGTTTCATTGTTTCATTGTTTCTTTTTTCTGCACCATTCTAAACCCTACGTCTCTTCCTCCGGTTTGTAATGAGGAAGTAAATGGGGAGAATAAAGGTAAGAATGACAATTTTCAAACCAATAATACTAACCGCTCTAATTCTAACCAAGCTCGTGACCTAGAAGGATGACATGGTCCACGACTGTCTTTCTCGAATTTGAATCAGCAACCAGCAGTCTGGTGAAGGAGGCTCCCATACCAGATGTTTAGAACCTTTTTGTCAATGGTTCCAGGTATTACAACCTATGATAAGCCACGCACAGGTTATGCAGTGACCACAGTCATTGAGTTCCCACATTTCTGGGTTTTCGCCATATGAGGTTTGTTTGTAGGTTAACCAAAAACAGGGTTGTACTTTCCTCAGCAGCTGTCGCCTACATTCTCAGCTGATGGGGTAGGTGCAGTCACTGTAACGTGAACTTCAAAAGGTCCACCACAGGGTTTATGAGCCCCTCCTGGACCCTGACGCAATAACCGGTTTACATTTCTTTCAACCAGGTGACTGGGTCATTGTAAAAAAGCTTGAGGGATGAGACAACTGGATCCACACCAGCCACTGCAAGAAGCTGCTCAACTACACCAAAGCATGAGGAGTATCTTTGTTTATTTATATTTTTAGCTTAGTGTATTCTCCAACTAGCTAAGAAAGTGAACAGGACCAATTGATGGGTCTACTCTGAATCTCCACCAAGCTTTAGTACCCCAGCGATGACAGCAGTACGTGCTATATATGATGTTCATATTGGTATATTTGACAAACTAGTAAAAACTCCAAACAGACACTTGTCAATAGAACTTAATGATACATTTTTAGAGGGTAAAATGAGTTATAGTTTTAACAATAGCTCTAGTTCTTGCTAGTTTGGGTATCAGAAAAACTAGGTAGCCCACAAGTGTGCTTCAACTTTAGTTTGGTACTTATGCATCCGGGTCTACAGCTTATAAGGTAACGCCCCCTAATGCAAGAGGTTCATGTGTCCTGGTGAAACCCGTTCCAGCGTCTTATGTTGCGGCCGATCGTGAGGATCTGATGGCGCGAGAGAAGGTAAGAATGGCAGGGACAGCTAGAAGGGAATTGTTCACCAACCCCGACCAGGTCTGGGCATGGTTTCCTGCTAGTACAGGATGGGGGCTTGAGCTTATGAAACGATTGAACAATTTCTCATCCATTGTGGATGGGATGTGCAATTAAACTGTTGAAGCCACAAAGAAGATCCCACATGAACAACGGCAGATCCGCTGAAGACCCTTCTATTAAAAGATGGCCCATGATTATCTGTTGGCATCCAAGGGGGGTTTCTGTGAACTCATAGGTAAAGATTGTTGTACCTGGATCGGGGATACTAGTGACAAAGTTTAGGCCCATATGGATAAGATTAGATCCCTGTGAGGCAAAGCCAGAGCTATAACTAGTGAAGGTTGGAATCCTTTTAAGGCTCTGGGAATCTTTGGGGATTTTTTTATTTTTCAGCGGATCATGGTTGAAGATAGTAGGGGTATATATACTCATGTTGTTTTTGTTTCTATTCCCTCTATATGCCGTGATGAGGTGCTACTGTTGCCTGATTGGACGAGTGAACAGAGCCAGAGCAGATGACCACATCTTCCTCGCTGAGATGAGACGCCCCGAAGCCCAGCCCACGTACAAGACACAGAGGAAAACCAAAATGACCGGCCTTCATGTCCTCCTCTAAGTCATCCCTCCTGAAGAATAGAGTCTACAAGTCTAGCCGTGTTTACCTTATTATGGACTCATATGGACTGTAAAGACTGATTTATTTCCAGGTGTAAGAAGAAGATCAAGATTCATCGAGGAACACATGGGAGCATATAACAAAGAGGAGGGGCTGTTGTGGAAATTTTATTAAGATGTATTTAATATGTATTGTCACTGTGTCTCCCAGTGTTAGTTTTCTTGCAGCCCGCTCTAAAGAGTGGACAGGGACAGACTGACGCTGATTGAGACTCGTTTTGGTAGTGGAAAGCTTGAGGATGCAGAGAAGTGTTTGTAGAGTGGGAATATGTCTGCCTGTGCGGGGGGATGTGTTCACTCTGCAAAGACATTATCGGTTATGGGGGATGTACGCTCGTGTGTCTCTGTGTGTCTGATCAACACATAGGAAGGTTATGGCGTGTTCCTGCAGATAATCTCCCATCCTCAGGAATGGTAGTATAACCTGGGTATGCATTGTTCTCTGAACAATGCAGAATAAGGATTCACGCCAGCGGTGAAAACAGCAGTCTTTGAATTGTTATGGTCGGGGACAGTGTCCATGATTTCAAGGCCAGCCATGCGGCTTCCTTTGTATTTCCGGAGATTCCTGGCTTACAGGTACAGGGGGCCGGAAATCATACACACTGCCCCTGCCCAGACACGCTTATGGACTCCCCTAGTCATTGTTCATTGGTTGACATTTGTATAACTCCTCCTGTTTGAAGGAATGCCTGTGCTTGATTGGCTGATTGTGAAACCATCAAGCTCTATTGTTAAGTACTCTAAATAAACAGAACGCAGGCTCTCGAGGGACAGTCGAGCTGTGGAGCTAAGGATGTGAGGATGGTGGTCATGTCTATTTACTTGGGAAGATACGGAAAACAGGGGTTTACTAGGATGCATTATACCAAGAAGCTGAATGGGCGCTCAATTAGCGCAGAAGACATGGATTACGCGCAATGTATAGTGGAATTTCCACGACAACTTCCAGCACCCTCCCAAATTGTATCTAGTGTACCCAAGTGCCATCACTTCCAGCCACTGACATCTCTTCCCTATTGTATCTAGGGTACCCAACTGCCATAACTACCAGCCACTGCCCTCCCTCTTCCCTACTATATTTAGTGTATCACCTCCATCCACTGCCATCTTCCTTCCCTATTATATCTAGTGTACCCAACTGCCATCACTTCCAGCAAATGCCCTCCCTCTTCCCTATTATATTTAGTGTATGCAACCACCATCACCTCCACCCACTGCCCTCCCTCTTCCCTATTATATTTAGTGTATCAACCACCATCACCTCCATCCACTGCCATCTTCCTTTTCCAATTATATCTAGTGTACCCAACTGCCATCACTTCCAGCCAATGCCCTCCCTCTTCCCTATTGTATCTAGTGTATCCAACTACCATCACCTCCACCCACTGCCATCTCCCTTCCCATTTGTATCTAGTGTACCCAACCACCATCACCTCCATCCACTGCCATCTTCCTTTCCCAAGTATATGTAGTGCACACAACTGCCATGACTTCCAGCCAATGTCCTCCCTCTTCCCTATTGTATTTAGTGTATCCGACTACCATCACCTCCATCCACTGCCACCTCCCTTCCCTATTGTATCTACTGTACCAGTCTGCCATCATCTCCAGCCAATGCCCTTCTTCTTCCCTATTGTATCTAGTGTATCCAACCACCATCACTGCCATCCACTGCCATCTTCTTTCCCTATTGTATCTAGTGTATACAACTGCCATCACCTCTATTCACTGCCATCTTCCTTGCTTGTTGTATCTTGTGTAGCCAACGCCATCACTTTTGGCCACTGCCATGTCTCTTCCATATTGCATCTAGTGTATACAAATAGTGTTACCTCCATCCACTTCCATCTGCCTTCCCTATTGAATCTAGTGTACCCAATCACCATCACCATCTTCCATCTTCCTTCCCTGCTGTATCTTGTTTACCTACCTGCCATCACCTCCAGCCACTGCCAACGCTCTTTCCTGCTGTATCTAGTATACCCAACCTCCATCTCCTCCTGCCACTGTTATAGCCCTTGCCTATTGTATCTACTGTACCCAACTGCCATTACTTCCAGTCACTGTCATCTCTCTTGTATCTAAAGCCCTCCACCTTTTAAAAGCCCATTTAGAACGGCCTCTTTTCTCCTCCTCTGTCATGCTATGTCCAGAAGTTTGTTTTGCACTCATTAATATAGGTTCTGCGCAGTATAATACCTTGACATCTTATAAATAAAATAATATACAACTGAAGCGCTTACCCCTGAAGGGGCCACTAGAAATGACACAGGTCTCCCGTGCCTCTTCGGAGGGTGCCAGGCCCAGACACCAGTTCCAAGCACACTGACAAACACAGGCTCAATCAAGGGGATGTCTTTTTGTAGATTTATTGCAGTACAAGAGAGAGGGATGAGGGGAAGGATACCCAAAAAACAGGTACAGGACAGATTCCCAAGCACAAATCCTTTAGCAGCAGTCTTTGTTGGAGACAGAGGAGATAGCCAGCTAGTCTGAGACTCTGTAAGAATAGTCCCAGTCCTTGCAGCAACCTCTGGTATTCAACCCCAAAAACACATGCACACCTAGAGACCTAGGCAAAGGTCCTACTCATAATCTCCAAGGAGAGCTGTCACCATCCAGCTTCCATGAGACACCCTTCACTGCTAAAGGGGTTCTTCTTCAGCCCAGCTCCCTAAGGTAGTTTCCTCCAGCAAATGCCTTTCACTCCAAGTTCCTCCAGACCCTCAGCCAAGCACACGCTGGGGCCTAGCAACAGCTCTTCAGTACACAGGCTGCCTCCCAGGGACAGCAGCCCCAGGAGAAGACGCTGCTGAACAGGCCTCCCAAACTTTTATCTTATCCCCAGCCACCTTCTGCGTGTTCCCACCCAGGGAGGTCAGATAAATATTTATAACCCAGTGGCTGACCCTCCTATTTGGAAGCTTCTTCCAGAGGCAGACAGAAGCAATCAACCACCAAGCTTAGGGAAACCTGGCCAGACCTAGATTACAGCAGAGCCAAAAAGTACATTTAACCTGTTTATCGCAGGGTGCTACCCAAGAAATAAGTATAATAAACATCAACAGATCAAGCTAGAGTGGAACCTTGGTTAACGAGCAATGCAGTTAATGAGCGTTTTGAAAGACGAGCAACTTTTTTTTTAAAATTCTGACTTGGTTTGCGAGTGTTGTCTTGCGAAACAAGCAGAATTCAAGCTAATGAGTTGTGCAGTACCGCATTTGGCCAGAGGTGCGGGGGTGCCGGTGACACTCGGAATGGTTCGGAGCCGTTCGGAAATACTCGGAACCACTTGGAAATCCTAAGAAACACTCGGAAATACTCCGTTCACGCAATGAATACATTGGTCACTATTTATGGATTTTAGGGGATTCTAAACCTTGTCACTTCTTCTACTGAACAATAGCAGGGAGCAGGTTCATTAAAAATACAACAATGTGTTTCTTACAGCCCCCGTATTGCTTTTAGTTTACCTCTCTATCAATGGAACTGGAGACCTTTTGTCCGTCAAAGGTACAGATAATTAGAGATAGAAATAGAGTCAACTTCATCACATTTTGTATCCATACAAGCCATGTTGTAGTTTTGTTTGGAATGCGCCTTACAAAGGGAATTGACGTACTCTCCAAAATTTCTCATCACAAACAAATAGCGGCACATTGGACTTAAGGCCGAGATTACCGTGTGAAACACGAGTCGTAAAATCAATCTACTACAAAATCCTTAAAAATATTGTATATCATAAGAATCCAGGCAGACAATTATTGTGGTATATTATGAATTGTTGCAGACGATCCCTCCATCAAGGTACATCAGATATATATTTTGTGTGTGTGTATATATATATATATATATATATATATATATATATATATATATATATATATATATCCACACTCACTGGCCACTTTATTAGGTACACCATACTAGTAGCGGTTTGGACCCCTTTTGCCTTCATTCTTGGTGGCATAGATTCAACAAGGTGTTGGAAACGTTCTTCAGAGATTTTGGTCCATAGTGACATGCAGATTTGTCGGCTGCACATCCATGACGCCAATCTCCCGTTCAGATGTGGTGAGTGTGGAGGCCATTGGAGGACAGGGACCTCATTGTCCAGTGGTGAGATGATTGGAGCTTTGTGACATGGTGCATTATCCTGCTGGAAGGAGCCATCAGAAGATGGGGACACTGTAGTCATAAAGGGATGGACATGGTCAAGCAACAATACAATACACAGGTAGGCCGTAGGTGTTTATACGAGGCTCAATTGGTACTAAGGGGCCCAAAGTGTGCCAAGAATATATCCCCCCACACCATTACACCCCCACCACCAGCATGAACCGGTGATACCCCATCCCCCCCCCACCATTACACCCCCACCACCAGCCTTAACCGGTGATACAAGGCAGGATGGATCCATGCGCCAAATTCTGACCCACCATCCGAATGTCGGAGCTGAAATCCAGACTCATCAGACCAGGCAACGTTTTTCCAATCTTCTATTGTCCAATGTTGGTGAGCTGGTGCCAATTGTAGCCTCAGCTTCCGGTTCTTAGCTGAAAGGAGTGGCACCCGGTGTGGTCTTCTGCTACTGTAGCCCATCTAATTCAAGGTTGGATGTGTTGTGTGTTAAGAGATAGTATTCTGCATACCTTGGATGTAAAGAGTGGTAATTTGAGTTACTGTTGTCTTTCTATCATCTGGAACCAGTCTGCCCATTCTCCTCTGACCTCTGACATCAACAAGACATTTTTTTTCCAACCACAGCTGCCACTCGTTTACTAACACAGGGCTCTCTTCTGTCATTCGATCAGCTTGTGCTACAGCAAATGACAGCACAGCCGGGGCAGCGGTTGCGCACACACCCCCTACCCAGAAATGCTGGATAACATATATATATAATATATATATAATATATATATATATATATGTGTGTGTGTGTGTGTGATCCAGCGCAGCGGGGCCGCACTCTAGCAGTAAAGCTAAAGGAGGTAGTCCAGAACTGGTTATTGTGCTTTACCGAACAAAATGCTGTAAATACAAACCATTTACAATTATAGGAATACAATACAACACTGGAAGTATAAAACACATGCTACCTAAGCATGAACAATAGTCTGTGTACAATAGGAATAAGCTAAAGTAAACTTAGCTTGGGTTATTGTGGCTTCATGATTTCCATAGGCAACCAGGACCCCAGGCTCCACTGTCTGCCTCAGACTGTCTACTTTCCAAAAAAGAGGTCATTTGGTAGATATTTGTACTCTCCTGGCATTTTAAGGGCCTCAAGGCATGAGAGGCCATCAGTACATCAGGACTGATCGATTTCAAATACAGTATCTCACAAAAGTGAGTACACCCCTCAAATTTTTGTAAATATTTTATTATACCTTTTCATGTGACAACACTGAAGAAATGACACTTTGCTACAATGTAAAGTAGTGAGTGTGCAGCTTGTATAACAGTGTAAATTTGCATTCCCCTCAAAATAACTCAACACACAGCCATTAATGTCTAAACCACTGGCAACAAAAGTCAGTACACCCCTAAGTGAAAATGTCCAAACTGGGCACAATTAGCCATTTTCCCTCCCCGGTGTCATGTGACTTGTTAGTGTTACAAGGTCTCAGGTGTGAATGGGAAGCAGGTGTGTTAAATTTGGTGTTATCGCTCTCACTCTCTCATGCTGGTCACTGGAAGTTCATCATGGCACCTCATGACAAAGAACCCTCTGAGGATCTGAAAAAAAGAATTGTTGCTCTACATAAAGATGGCCTAGGCTATAAGAAGATTGCCAAGACCTAGAAACTGAGCTGCAGCACGGTGGCCAAGACCATACAGCGGTATAACAGGACAGGTTCCACTCAGACCAGGCCTCACCATGGTCCACCAAAGAAGTTGAGTTCACATTGTCAGCATCATGTCCAGAGGTTATCTTTGGGAAATAGACATATGAGTGCTGCCAGCATTGCTGCAGAGGTTGTAGGGGTGGGGGGTCAGCCTGTCAGTGCTCAGACCATACGCCACACACTGCATCAAATTGGTCTGCAATTTGGCATCCCAGAAGGAAGCCTCTTTTAACGATGATGCACAAGAAAGCCCGCAAACTGTTTGCTGAAGACAAGCAGACTAAGGACATGGATTGCTGGAACCATGTCCTGTGGTCTGATGAGAAAATAATGGTGGCCACACAAAATATTGACACTTTGGGCCCAATTTGGACATTTTCACTTAGGGGTGTACTCACTTTTGTTGCCAGCGGTTTAGACATTTATGGCTGTGTGTTGAGTTATTTACACTATTATACAAGCTGTACACTCACTACTTTACATTGTAGCAAAGTGTAATTTCTTCAGTGTTGTCACATGAAAAGATAGAATAAAATATTTACATAAATGTGAGGGGTGTACTTACTTTTGTGAGATACTGTATATACCATAGTTTGTAGACGCTATAATTGTCACAAAAAACAATTAATATACGCTTATTGGGATTTTTTTTAACAAAGACATGTAACAGCATACATTTTGGTCTAAATGTATCAAAAAATTAGTTTTATTTAATTGGATATGTTTATGTTTTTTCAAAATTTTCAGACTATTTTGTTTATATAATAAAAAAATAAAAAACCCAGTGGTGATCAAATACCACCAAAAGAAAGCTCTATTTGTGTGAAAAAAATTAAATACATTTTATTTGGGTACAGCGTCGCATGACCATGCAATGGCCAGTTAAAGTTGCGCAGTGCTGAATAGCAAAAAATGGCTTAGTGGCTTAATGGCTTCTTAAGTTTAAATGGTTAAAGTACGTGTAGCGCCGAAACGCGTCATCTCTTTGGCACTGGTTGTGAGTACCTCCAGTTGGTTTAATAAACTTCTGGGACGCCATTAAAGTTCATCCGTGTGTAAAGGCAGGCGTCCCAATACTTTTAGTAATCTAATGTATAACTAAAGGCTAAACTTTTTTTTTGATTTGGATATAGTGCAGAGGGATTAGAACCTCTGTGTTCTCTATTTGTCCTGTTTACCATTATCATTGAAAGCGAAAGTAAAGAGAATCCCAAATTTTGGGTTGTCCCCAGAAAAGTAGAAATAGAGGAAAAAATCTACCAATAGGGTCACTAGTTCTGGTGACCTGGGGGGGGGGGGGGGGGGGTCCAAGGGATTCCCTTAATTTGCAGGAATTTCCTCTCACTTCCTGTTTGGCTATGGGACAGGAAGTGAAATCTCTGAAATAGGATACAGATGGCAAAAAAAATAAAAATCTGACGGGGAGTTACAACCCTTCCTTGCTCTATCCAAAAGTAAAAGTTCTACTTTAAACTCCATGAACCCAGTTGCAGTCAGAGTAGGGTCTGGTTCACTCCGCTCCTGTTTGGTTTGTGATAGTGAGCAACACAGTAGTGACATCACCAAATTTCACTCCTAAACTGGTGAGATGAGTAGTCAGAGGAAGCAGTGCCTTAGATGATCTCACACTGCAGATGTACAGCTATGGGGCTCAAGGTACAGTAGTGCCTAGGCACAGAAAGAGTACTGATGTAGCACACAGACTGAATTGGTCTGGCGGTTTGGTCCCAGATTTTATTCCCTGCTCGGCATAGCAGCCAGGCACATAACATTTCTACATTCTAAGACCGTGCATATCTTTTTTTTTTTTTTTTTTCTTTAGGGGTAGAACTTGGATAGTGTAGGGGCGAGCCTGGGGGTTCTCCAGAAACTATAGTACAAACAATGGGGACTCTAAATCAGAACCAGAACTTCAGGGTGAAGGCACCCCCTTTGAAGCCGTAAGACTGAGCAACAGGCAAACAGGAATCCCAATAAAGATGAAGTCCTGAATGCAGAACGTTGTAGATAAAGATCTTTCAGAGGAGGTTAGGAAAGTCTCTAGATCCCAGAGGCTGGTACTCCTTGTTTTTTGATTTCCAGGCAGCCATGTCAGCAAACTTTAGTACTCCAGCAGCCTGTATTCAGGATCTGTTAGTGGACTTTCCGATAATACTTCAGGAAGGATGGGGTAGAGGTCCTCCAGCCAAGCCATAGCTAGGACCCCACCAAAGTGCTGCAGTCCAAGGCGAAACTCCGAGGGATGCCACAAATGATAGATAGTACACTGGAGAGAAACTCAGTGATTAACAGCACTTGCTACTATGTAGGACACAGGCTTTTCACTCAAAAGGATATTTATTGAACTTAAATAGCTTTACAGCAGCAAAAACAAAAGAAAAGGGTTTCAGTCTCACCGACTTGCAAAGTCCAGAACTGCTATTGCAGTTAAACAATCCTTAGTTTCTGTTGCAGGTACGTTCCCCTAGCAAGAGGCTTCCAGGCAGGACACTGCTATTCACTGTTGCTGCACAACAAAACACCATCCACCATCCACATTCTCCTCTACACTCCTCCACACCCTCTCTAACTTCCTGTCTTGTTTTAAACCCACTTCCTCTGACAGGTGAGTTAACCTTTTTTTGTTCCCTTAAAGGGACCACAGTCCAAACAGAGGGGAAACATAGCGTCCTTCCAGGACCCAGCCACGGCGTCCTGTACAATATATATATATGTATATATGATATAGTCCATGAGATAAATGGTAAAGAATCCGTAATCCTATATAGACAATTGTCCCAGATATGCGGATAGCCTTAACTGCATATAGCCCGCAATATCCAATGATGTACCGAACGTTCCTTCCCAAAGAGTACACAGAAGGCAAAACCATATTGAATGCAAATCCCTCCTCACCAGACGTCGTTGACCCTCTTTTCCTTATGACAAGAGGAGTCAAATCGGGCTTTTATGGTCTCTGTGACCTGGTGTAAACCACCAACCACATCTCCTATTCTCTCCGTCCAGCAGTTCGGGATAGGGTCTCTCAATTGGCAGGGTGGACCAGAAAAAATGAAGAAAAAACTCCTCATAGCATAAAAAAGTTTAACATTTATTTAAAATCCTTCAAGCAGAGTGACATCCATGGAAAACATAAAAATATCTTTTGCTCGATTGCAGTAAAATGGTCTAGGGGTCGGCGTGCTTTCCACCTAGGACTCGCACCATGTGTTTCACCTAGATGCGTTTCATCATCGATGTGACGGCATGAGGCTTGGTCTTACTCCGCAAGGACCAAGAGAGCATGGCTCTAGGTCCAAGCCCATTTATACCTCCCTCATCAATCAGGGATTGGCTGAGGGGATATTAACAAGCAGGCTGGAACTCTCCCACCCACTATATCCCAGGATGCTCTGGAATATTAGGGAAGCAGTTGAGGCCCAAGCCAATGGAGCCCAGAGCAGACCTGTTAATGGACATATCAACTGGTTACAGGGAGCCTGTTGGAAGGCAACATAGTTTAATATCATATTTCTGGTATTTAATTCCCTGGTTGATACAGGCGGATGGCCCAAAGTTGGAATGTAACCAGTTACACATCAAAGCTTTGTAGCATATCAGAATCTTGATCTGAAAGCTAGCAAGGCTTGGCTTGGGGCCGACTGGTGTGATAATACACTCCAAACAATCTTCAAAGAGAGCCATGGCTGCCAGGGTGATTGATGACGGTGGGTGACAAAGATCAGAGGATCAACAGGCACCTAGAGATGATACATGGACAATGCTGCCCCTAGAGGCCAATACGGCAGGACGGACAGTAAGATAATATATTGAGGAGGACTGCCCCATAAGTACTGTGATTCGTCAAAAATCTAGATGAGATGGCAATGGGGTTGGGTCTGGATGGTGTATGATAGAAGTATAAAGGGCTGAACGAGTCAGACAGCGGCCCCTCTCTACCCTTTTCGCTCTTGGCTCAAGCCTGGTGGCTCTCTGAGCCACATGCCATCCTGAGCCCAGCCGACGAAACAATATCTTGAGGAAAGCATTGTGATAAGTATCTTTGATGTTCTTTTTATAATCTCTATAGTATTTCCATGCTAGCATATTCCTATTTTTTGGGGAAATAAATAAGACATTGTTTTACTAAGCAGTGTATTTGTTTTCATAGCTAACCTTATATCATTGTGCTTATCAGAGTTTGAATAGACTAGCTAACTAGGGGAATAGACAAGTTAATACATATATGCAATAAATAGAGGGAATCCGTAACCACCCTGGACTAATATTTATTGTACCAATTACTTCAGAGCCCAAACAAAATTTAACAAAAACACATAGATATCAGGAGTGCCTAGGCAAGGGAAGCATACTGAGATCAGGAGTGCCTAGGCAGAGGATGTACTCAGATATCAAGAGTGCCCAGACATGTGAAGTGCTCTGCTAATTTTCGGGAGGGAATTCTAGATAAAAGGAGGATTTTTTTAGGGTACCTCTTAGGCGCAATTAACATTTCTAGTTCCCTATAACCTAGAAAACCTTCACTTTGGAAGCTCAGGTCCCCTTTAAAGTAAAGATTGAAGGACAAAACCCATTGTGTGATGTTTATCTCAATCCAAGAAACATTCTGAATTTCTTTCAAGTGTCAGCAGAACAAAAAAAACCTTCCTAAAACGTAATCACATGTTGGGGCCTCCATCGCTGGAAACTATTTATTTATTTATTGCTGAAAACTCTTCCCTTCCTGTTTTTACTTTCAGTCATTTGTCGGGAATGTATACTTCTTCGTGTTTACAAACTGTTAAACAATAATCTGTGTCAACAATACCGCGCTTTTACTTCAATCCGTCTCCTGTAAATATTTATGTCGGGCCGCTATGCAAAACGCTGAAGTTCCGATAACCGCTGTGGTTCAGACTCGTGTAAAATGTCTCCTTGCTGGTCCTTTCTTCCATACAATGTAGCGTTGTCAGTGGGGGCTCCTTCCCGGGAGATGAAAGAAGAAACAGAGAATTACAGAAATCAGCGGCATTCTGAAAGAGAAGACATTGCTTGTCACATACAGTACTGCGCAAAAGTCTGCAGGTGTGAAGAAATGCTGTAAAGTAAGAATGCTTCCAAAAATGTATATTTTAATTGTTTATTTTTATCAATTTACAAGATGCAAAGTGAGCGAACAGAAGAAAAATCTAATTCAAATCAACATTTGGTGTGACTACCCTTTGGCTTCAAAACAGCATAGTTACATAGTAGGTGAGGTTAAAAAAAGACACAAGTCCATCAAGTCCAACCTATGTGTGTAATTATGTGTCAGTATTACATTGTATATCCCTGTATGTTGTGGTCGTTCAGGTGCTTATCTAATAGTTTCTTGAAGCTATCAATGCTCCCCGCTGAGACCACCACCTGTGGAAGGGAATTCCACATCCTTGCTGCTCTTACAGTTAAGAACCCTCTACGTAGTTTAAGGTTAAACTGCTTTCCTTCTAATTTTAATGAGTGGCCACGTGTCTTGTTAAACTCCCTTCCGTGAAAAAGTTTTATCCCTATTGTGGGGTCACCAGTACAGTATTTATATATTGAAATCATATCCCCTCTCAAGCGTCTCTTCTCCAGAGAGAATAAGTTCAGAGCTCGCAACCTTTCCTCATAACTAAGATCCTCCGGACCCTATATTAGCTTTGTTGCCCTTCTTTGTACTCGCTCCATTTCCAGTACATCCTTCCTGAGGACTGGTGCCCAGAACTGGACAGCATACTCCAGGTGCGGCCGGACCAGAGTCTTGTAGAGTGGGAGAATTATCGTTTTATCTCTGGAGTTGATCCCCTTTTTAAAGCCAATATTCTGTTTGCTTTGTTAGCAGCAGCTTGGCATTGCATGCCATTGCTGAGCCTATCATCTACTAGGACCCCCAGGTCCTTTTCCATCCTAGATCCCCCCAGAGGTTCTCCCCCCAGTGTATAGATTGCATTCATATTTTTGCCACACAAATGCATTAGTTTACATTTTTCTACATTGAACCTCATCTGCCATATAGTCGCCCACCCCATTAATTTGTTCAGATCTTTTTGCAAGGTTTCCACATCCTGCGGAGAAGTTATTGCCCTGCTTAGCTTAGTATCGTCTGCAAATACAGAGATTGAACTGTTTATCCCATCCTCCAGGTTGTTTATGAACAAATTAAATAGGATTGGTCCCAGCACAGAACCCTGGGGAACCCCACTACCCACCCCTGACCATTCCGAGTACTCCCCATTTATCACCACCCTCTGAACTCGCCCTTGTAGCCAGTTTTCAATCCATGTACTCACCCTATGGTCCATGCCAACGGACCTTACTTTGTACAGTTAACGTTTATGGGGAACTGTGTCAAATGCTTTTGTGAAATCCAGATACACCACGTCTACGGGCCTTCCTTTATCTAGATGGCAACTCACCTCCTCATAGAAGGTTTGGCAAGAACGATTCTTCATGAATCCATGCTGATTACTGCTAATGATACCGTTCTTATTGCTAAAATCTTGTATATAGTCCCTTATCATCCCCTCCAAGAGTTTACATACTATTGATGTTAGGCTAACTGGTCTGTAATTCCCAGGGTTGTATTGGTGATACATTGTCTTTTCTCCAATCAGATGGTACCATTCTATTCAGGGCTGGTGCAAGGATTTTTGACACCATAGGCGAAACCTTATTTTGCCGCCCACTTGGCTCCGCCCCTGACTCCACCCCCTTTGCCCTGCCCATGTTTGTACAGGGATACTTTCTCACCTCCTTGCCATCATTAACTCCGTTAGTGGGTGCAGTATGTAGTGAGGGCAGTGTGTAGTGAGGGCAGTATGTAGTGGGGGCAGTATGTAGTAGGGGCAGTATGTAGTGGGGGCAGTATGTAGTGGGGGCAGTTTGTAGTGGGGGCAGTATGTAGTGAGGGCAGTATGTAGTGGGGGCAGTATGTAGTAGGGGCAGTATGTAGTAGGGGCAGTATGTAGTGGGGGCAGTATGTACTGAGGGCAGTATGTAGTGGGGGCAGTATGTAGTGAGGGCAGTATGTAGTGGGGGCAGTATGCAGTGAGGGCAGTATGTACTGGGGTCAGTATGTAGTGAGGGCAGTATGTACTGGGGCAGTATGTAGTGAGGGCAGTTTGTAGTGGGGGCAGTATGTAGTGAGGGCAGTATGTACTGAGGGCAGTATGTAGTGGGGGCAGTATGTAATGAGGGCAGTATGTAGTGGGGGCAGTATGTAGTAGGGGAAGTATGTAGTAGGGGCAGTATGTAGTGGGGGCAGTATGTACTGAGGGCAGTATGTAGTGGGGGCAGTATGTAATGAGGGCAGTACTGTATGTAGTGAGGGCAGTATGTACTAAGGTCAGTATGTAGTGAGGGTTAAAAAAATAAACCACTGATCTAATCAAAGTCGCATATGAATGGCTTCTTATCTAATGCCCATGTGACTTCTGTGAATGAAGTCGCATTGAAGTCGCATTAAAGTCAGATCTAAATCGCAAGCAAGTAGTACTACATATTTGCACTGGAAATCGCATGAAAAGGTTGCATCGCATTCGTGTGAACCGAGCCTTAAGGGACAGAACACCGGAAGCTGGCTCAGTGCAGCAGCCCATTCACGTCGACGCAGAGTTTTTATTGGCCAGGCAGCTGTTTTTTTACATCTATTAAAGCAGCTTCTCGCCTACCTTATGGGGCTGTCTGAGAATTAATAGCTTATTGGCATGTGGAGATCAGAGGAAATAGAGTCGATGTCCACACTGGGAGCCTGCTGGCACTGACTTCATAAGACTGTTCATGGGTCTTTTTTTATAGAAAGCTATAAAATAACGGTCATTGAGAGTTTTAGATGAAGTGTTGACAGAATTCAGCGCCAAATGCCAGGAGCACAGGACAGTATTACATGGAGGAGGGGGCTACAGACCCCCCAAAACTGATACTTCTGAGTTTTTTGTGATGCAGTGCTAATGACCTTGTTTCCCTATGTAGCGATACCCCTGCAGGAGCCGCTGGATTTTGGGGTCCCCCCCTTTTTCTGCACAGCCAGGCAACACGCATTTTCGACTCTCATTCAGAGACACAGAAACGGTCCAAGAACTTGTTTTTGAGGAAAACAACTTGGATAGGGTATACGCAGTGCCAGGACAAGGTCATCTATAGCCCAGGGCGAACATGCCAAAATTTGACCCTCCCCCAACATGTATGAGCAAAAACCCCCCCCACAAAAACACTGAGCACTAATCTGGATGCTTACCCCTAATCATAAATCTTCCCTCTTCCTAGTACAAATTCACCCCCCTGCTGAAAACCCCCCTCTCATCACAAATCTTTGCCCCCCCCCATCTCCCATATCGCCCCAGCTCAAATGCCAATCCCCCAAAAAAATTCACCCCCTCCTTGCGCCTTTACCCCTAGAATTTCCCCTCACTTCAAATCCCCCGTAGCAAAAATTCTCCCTAAATCCCCCCTCCTAGCTCAAATCTCCCCCTCCCAACTTAAATCCCACTAAATCACCACACCTAATTTTCTCTCCTAAAACAATACTTACCCCCTTCTGCCCCATAAATTCCCAATTACAACACAAATCCCCTCCCTCCAATCTCCCTATGGTGTCCCCCCCCCACCTCACATGATACCACAGTGCCCAGGGCAGTTGCCCCTCCTGCCCACCCATTGTCCCTTGGCCCTGGGTATAGGGATTAGGGATTTATGGAAAGCCCAATTCGACTTGAAGTACAACAATGAGGACAACTTACTTCTCTATGTAATCCAGAAAAATTAACATACACCTGACTGTATTCCCTCTGGAACAGCGACAGTCTCTATGAACTTGGCATAGATATCCCCCTTTACGGGAGCTCTGTGTCCTCAGAGTATACATTTCGTGAAATCTCCACTTGCAGGTGCTCTGTGTCCCCTTTTCTTGGAAATAACAGCCCACCTGGCTGCTTAGTAAAATGTCCCAGGAGAAGGAATTGGGTTTAGCTTGCTAGCACAGTCCCAGAAAAGCTTGCTTGATATTACATCTCGCAACTTTAACACTTTTTGGCCCTGTGTTGGGGGGTCTAGAGGTACTCACACTGTCTCTGGAAATCCTACTGCCCTAGAAGACTGTTCAGGCCTCCTGCTGTACAGGTCCTTCTTCGCAAGCCAGGGTCTCTCCCAACCGAGACCACAGGATAATGGAGATCTACCTTTTTCCTTTCTCAGCTCCCAGCCTAAAGGCAGAGCCCCCCTCAACCCGACACAGCTTCCTCACTCCATCTTCAACCCAACTCTCCTGCTGGCCAGGCTCCGCCATATTTAAGGGCTGATCCAGCCACCCTGCCAGTGCCTTCTGCCTGGGGTTTGGCCAGATTCCATCAAGTATGCAGATCTGGACCTCCTGGTCTCCACCCACTAGCTTCTAGAAACTTCTCCAAGCTTCTAGAACCAGGGGGTGATACCAGAGGCCTGCCCTGTAGAGCCCTCCAGCCTGAGCTACAGCAACCCCAACTCCAACCAATTAACTAGGCTCACTGGCTATTGTGAGTCAAAAAGAAAAAAATGACCTACACTAGTTGCCCTTCCTGTCCTTCAAGTCAAAAGAAAAAAACCTACAAAAAAAAGAACCTACACTAGTGGCCCATCCTGTCCTTCATCCTTGAAAATAGTTGCTCACAAATATCGGTGCTGCCAAGAACCGTAGACATGAATAAGGTGTGATTGTGAAAAGGTTTTTTTTGGGGGGGGGGGGAGGGAAGGTAATACTTATAGAAGTCCAGTAAAGAGACACTATCAAATAAAAAAAAATTTTAAAAAATGTAAGCGAATGGAAAAAAAATGGAAAAAAATCAAGTAAATTTGGGCTGCAGGTGTGACTTACATTCTTCAATGCATATCCATATCCCATTAGAGTCCCACCAAACGTTATTAAATTTTATTATAAAAAATTAAAAATATTTTTCAAGCAAAAATTATATTATAAAAAAAATGTGGAGTTGAATTTTAATATGATTCACTATTTTGGAAGGTGGATATATATTCCACACTTTTATAAGTATTTTAATAAAGATCGGTGGGACTTTTTTGAGTTGGCATTCCTAGATACAGAGTCAATTTTGCTACATATAAAAAAAAATTTGAAGTGGGTCACCCCAATTGCAATTTTCGCTACATGAGAGGTAATGTTCAGCTTCTCCAAGCTTTGGCACTTGCACAATATTTTTGCAGTGATTTCTGGTACTCTTGCTATATTTTTTCTGGATTTTTCTTTTTTTCTTTCTTACCATTCTTGCATTTATTTCTGCATTATTTAGAAAATTTTTCCTTAAATAAACAGTTATATAAAAAAAAAAAAACAAAACAAAACAAAAAAAAAACATCTCGGTATAATTAGCTAAGCTTGTCTACCCCCCCCCCGGGATTGTTTTTTTTTCTAAGCAAAATTTCAGAATTTCCACAAAACTACTCAAAAAAATAAGGTAAATAGGTGGGACTTTATATATGCCGCCAGGAGTGAGAGAACGAATCTGGGATACAATTTAAAATCAAGCAAGTTTTATTACAAAAAGGTAAAGTGTAAAATTGCCACTACAGAAGTTATATTAAAAACAATAGAGGAGGCATATATAACATTAGAGATAATATACGTGGTCTACGCGTTTCACTGGGCTTCCCGCTTCATCAGGACCATCTATGCCATTCTTACAAAGATATTCAATCACTGCTGGTAGTAAACTTGTACCGTTCTGCGGTATGGAAATAACTCCCCACCGAGGGGGCAGATGGAGAGCGTCCACTGACCCCACTGACGGAGAGGACCCCAGAGAGAGACACTGAAATAAAACCCAAATATCAAAAATGAGTGGTATCAACAGTCATAGGGGAACACCAAGGACCCAAAACGAGACGCAAAAATTCTGTCTTCTTATCAACATGGGGTGTATGACCAGTCTACGGAATCGCCCCAGTTCCTCATCTCACAAGAAAAAAATGGAGCTCATCTGTAAATAGTTCTCATTGTTGAATTTTGTAGAATACGCTACTCTAGAAGAGCCTGAATACTTTCTATTTTTTATATCATTTTAATATAATAATTTAAAAAAAATATATATTTTTTTCATAATGTTTTTGTGTTTAATAATATTTTTAAGTTGAATAATTTTATTATAATAATATTTTTTAAAAATCATACTTTTCTGTGGATAATAATATTTTTAATTGTAATATAATAATATCCGTTAAAATCATTTATTTTTTATTGTTTGTTAAGATTTAACATCTGTTGAATATTTTATGACCCCTCAAATCTTTATTAAATATTATATTCATATATTCACTTTTTTTTTTTTTTAACTTCCCTGTCCTTATTATTCCTATCAATTGAAGATGAAAAAAAAAAAAAGGATTTTTTTTTATACAAAAAGTAATGTCGAGCTGTTTGAGAAGATTAAAAAACACGTCAGTGCCGGAACCCCCCGCGGCTGCTCACCGTTGTGGCTGAGAGTAAATTAAAATACAATTCATGGTGCTTGGAGAGGAGAGCAGCTCGCTGTGTCTGTAGAACTTTTCTAAAGATTTCTATATAAAGCGCCTCGTTACCACCTACTGTATACTTCCCCATGCATTGTTTTGGATCACTAATTTCTATCATAGAAAAACAGACTCCCCATGGAAAGTACAGCTTGTTGCTGGAGTGTATTGTTTGACAAAAAAAAAAAGAAAAAGTAAAAAAAAAAAAAAAGTAAAAAAAAAAATAATAAAAAAAAAAAAAAAATATATATATATATATATATATATATATATTAAAATTAAAGTACAGTATCTGTGAATCCTAACTGGATAAAGTTGTGTTTGTTCTGTGTTTAGGAAATCATAAACAGCTGTTTTTATATACAAGGGTTCTTCAAAAAGTTTCTGCACTTTTCTTAAACTTTATTAAATGTAAAAAAGTGCAGATACTAAAAAAAAGGGTGGGGGGGGGGGGGATAACTAATGTGCAAACCCTCACTACACCAGAAAATATACGTGAGTAGCTGCCAACATAAAAGGTGTTCTCACACAGAAAGTGTGGCGCTGACTCAAACTCAATTAAATATAACAAATTGCAATATTCAAATATATCTATACGTGTAATAAACACACTACAAGATAGCACTTCAGTGACCGTGCCAAACGAAATAAAGTGCAATAATAAAGTGCAGTAATCTTCAACATGCATAACAATGTATATAATCACATCGCACTAATAACATTTAAAGTGCACAAAAATAGAGTGCAAAAAAATGCTCCAAAGTGATAATAGTGCAAATGTCCAATAAATCTCCAAGTGAACAGTTCACAGGAAAACAGTACATGTGCCAAATAACCGAAAAAGATCCACTTCATCCAAATGATTCCACCATCCGCTGTGCCCCACTCATTTGCCCCAGCCTCTCACCTCATAAGAAGACCCCTATGGGTCAAGTCAGGCCTTTGTATGGATCCTCAGCGTTCGATCGATTTCCAAAGATATCCACAACAATGCCGGTAAAGGGGTGCATTTCAGGCTCATCCAATGCAGTTTAAACGTGCAATAAAGAAGGGGGGGCTCCATAGTGCAGTAATTCGATACACTTTATTTGAAAAACAAATATATATAACTAAAAGGGGGTCCCCTTTATCATCCCCCCAACAATCCAACTAGCTGGGGCTCTTGTATAGCTGCAGGGGTGAGCAAGGGCAATTGGGGTCCCTTCTTATCACCCCCCCTGCAGTCCTCCCAGGCGGCGGCCTTTTTTTAACTGGAGGGGAGTTCTTATGTTCCCGGATGGGGGTCCCCTCTTATCATCCCCCCAGCTGGGGGTCTTCTTTACAGGAGGGGGATCCTATGTTCCTGGATGGGTGTCCCCTCTTATCACGTCCCCCAGCTGGGGGTCTGCTTTACTGAAGGGGGGTCATATGTTCCTGGATGGGGGTCCCCTCTTATCACCCCCTCCCAGCTGGGTGTCTTCTTTACTGGAGGGGATCCTATGTTCCTGGATGGAGGTCCCCTCTTATCACCCCCTGAGCTGGGGGTCTTCTTTACTGGAGGGGGGGTCCTATGTTCCTGGATGGGGGTCCCCTCTTATCACCCCCTGAGCTGGGGGTCTTCTTTACTGAAGGGGGGATCCTATGTTCCTGGATGGGGGCACCCTCTTATCAGTCCCCCAGCTGGGGGTCTTCTTTACTGGAGGGGGGTCCTATGTTCCTGGAAGGGGGTCCGCTCTTATCACCCCGCCAGCTGGGGGTCTTCTTTACTGGAGGGGGTCCTATGTTCCTGGATGGGGGCACCCTCTTATCAGTCCCCCAGCTGGGGGTCTTCTTTACTGGAGGGGGGTCCTATGTTCCTGGAAGGGGGTCCGCTCTTATCACCCCGCCAGCTGGGGGTCTTCTTTACTGGAGGGGGTCCTATGTTCCTGGATGGGGGTCCCCTCTTATCACCCCCCCAGCTGGGGGTCTTCTTTACTGGAGGGGGGTCCTATGTTCCTGGATGGGTGTCCCCTCTTATCACCCCCCCAGCTGAGGGTCTTCTTTACTGGAGGGGGATCCTATGTTCCTGGATGGGGTCCCCTCTTATCACCCCCTAAGCTAGGGGTCTTCTTTACTGGAGGGAGGTCCTATGTTCCTGGATGGGGGTCCCCTCTTATCACCCCCCCAGCTGGGGATCTTCTTTACTGGAGGGAGGTTCTATGTTCCTGGATGGGGGTCCCCTCTTATCACCCCCCCAGCTGGGGGTTTTCTTTACTGGAGGGGTCCTATGTTCCAGGATGGGGGTCCCCTCTTATCCCCCCCAGCTAGGGGTCTTCTTTACTGGAAGGGGGTTCTTATGTTCCTGGGTGGGAGTTCCCTCGTCTCACCCCCCCAGCTGGGGGTCTTCTTTACTGGAGGGGGGTCCTATGTTCCTGGATAGGAGTCCCCTCGTATGACCCCCACAGCTGGGGGTCTTCTTTATTGGAGGGGGGTCCTATGTTCCTGGATGGGGGTCTACTCTTATTACCTCCACACAGTCCTCCTAGCTGGAAGTCTTCTTAACTGGAGGGGTGAGGTAGGGGGATTTCCTGTATTCCTGAATTGGGGTCTCCTCTTATCTGTTAGCATTAGCTGACCTGGGGGGGGGATGTACTGGGGGACAGACTGACCTGGGGAGGATAATACTGGGAAACAGACTGACCTTGAGGGGGATGTACTAGGCGACAGACTAACCTGGGGGGATTATACTGGGGGTCAGATTGACCTTCTGGCCACACCTACTGTTCATCACGGCACCGCATTACTGCTCAAAGGTGTCCCAAGTCTTTTACAATCCTATAATGTATACTGCAAAAAAAAAAATTGCCCTGCGCCGCTAAAGTGTTCGGGTTTGGCTTAATGAAAATGTGGCAACCCTAGGGACACAACAAACATGTGGAAGAAGGTGATCTGGTCAGATGAGACCAAAATGCAACTTTTTGGCCTAAAAGCAAAACGCTATGTGTGGCGGAAAACTAACACTGCACATCACCCTGAACACACCATCCCCACTGTGAAACATGTCGAAGTCCAAGCAGCTAATTAGCTGCTGGATTGTTTCAGAAGCGGTAGGAGGGGTCATCTCCTCCCCCCACCGCTAATGGTGTTTACTCCTCTTGTCCCGGTAAGCCCAGGAAATTATCCGACAGTTCGTTTGGCTGGTTATAAAGGTGAACAGAGACCACATCGTCTCCGATCACCTCTATGTTTATTAAGAGTTTTATTTTATTTTTTTTAACCACTTGCCGCCTGCCCACTGCCAAATGACAGCTGGGCGGTGCGGCTCTCGTTCATACGATGGCCTCCCAGAACGAGCGCTCTCGCTTGCACTCTCGGGGGCACGCAACGTGGCGACATGGCTTGACCCTGCGGCTCTTTAATCATGTGATCGGCTGTGCCCGGTCACATGTAAACATGGTAATCCACGCTCCTCGCCTCACACTGACAGAGTGTGAGGAGAGGAGAGCCGATCAGCAGCATCTCTTCACAGGGGACACCTTATTTCTATTACAAGATCTCCCCATAAAGAGGACCTGTCACCCCTTATTTCTATTACATGATCTCCCCATAAAGAGGACCTGTCACCCCTTATTTCTATTACAAGATCTCCCCATAAAGAGGACCTGTCACCCCTTATTTCTATTACAAGATCTCCCCATAAAGAGGACCTGTCACCCCTTATTTCTATTACATGATCTCCCCATAAAGAGGACCTGTCACCCCTTATTTCTATTACAAGATCTCCCCATAAAGAGGACCTGTCACCCCTTATTTCTATTACATGATCTCCCCATAAAGAGGACCTGTCACCCCTTATTTCTATTACAAGATCTCCCCATAAAGAGGACCTATCACCCCTTATTTCTATTACATGATCTCCCCATAAAGAGGACCTGTCACCCCTTATTTCTATTACATGATCTCCCCATAAAGAGGACCTGTCACCCCTTATTTCTATTACAAGATCTCCCCATAAAGAGGACCTGTCACCCCTTATTTCTATTACAAGATCTCCCCATAAAGAGGACCTGTCATCCCTTATTTCTATTACAAGATCTCTCTCAATAAAGAGGACCTGTCACCCCTTATTTCTATTACAAGATCTCCCATAAAGAGGACCTGTCACCCCTTATTTCTATTACATGATCTCTCCATAAAGAGGACCTGTCATCCCTTATTTCTATTACAAGATCTCCCATAAAGAGGACCTGTCATTACAAGATCTCTCCATAAAGAGGATCTGTCACCCCTTATTTCTATTACATGATCTCTCCATAAAGAGGACCTGTCACCCCTTATTTCTATTACATGATCTCTCCATAAAGAGGACCTGTCACCCCTTATTTCTATTACATGATCTTTCCATAAAGAGGACCTGTCACCCCTTATTTCTATTACAAGATCTCCCCATAAAGATGACCTGTCACCCCTTATTTCTATTACATGATCTCTCCATAAAGAGGACTTGTCATCCCTTATTTCTATTACAAGATCTCTCCATAAAGAGGACCTGTCACCCCTTATTTCTATTACAAGATCTCTCCATAAAGAGGACCTGTCACCCCTTATTTCTATTACAAGATCTCCCCTTAAAGAAGACCTGTCACTCCTTATTTCTATTACATGATCTTTCCATAAAGAGGACCTGTCACCCCTTATTTATATTACAAGATCTCTTCATAAAGAGGACCTGTCACCCCTTATTTCTATTACATGATCTCCCCATAAAGAGGACCTGTCATCCCTTATTTCTATTACAAGATCTCCCCATAAAGAGGACCTGTCACCCCTTATTTCTATTACATGATCTCCCCATACAGAGGACCTGTCACTCCTTATTTCTATTACAAGAGATGTTTACAGTCCTTGTAATAAGCATAAACATGATAAAGAAATAAATAAAAATAAAGGGACAGTGGAACAATAGAAAATACAAAATAAAATAAATCAGATTTTTGCGCAGAAGCAATTGCATACATAAGTTGTGCGCGCATATGTACACGGTGTTCGCACCAAACGTGTGAGGTATTGCTGGAAACGTCTGAGTGAGAGCAATAATTCTAATGCTAGACCTCCTCATTAACTCTAAACAGGCATCCTGTAAAAAAATTGTAAAGAGTCGCCTATGGAGATTTTTAAGTATCGTAGTTTGTCGCCATTCCAGGAGCGTGCGCAATTTTAAAAATGTGACAATTAGGTATCGATTTAGTCGGGGTAACGCCATCTTTTAAGTTTTACCAAAAAATTGGGTTGTATATTGGGTTTTCTTTTTGCATTAAAATTCATTAAAGTGTATTTTCTCCCAAAAAAATTGCGTTTGAAAAACTTCTGTGCAAATACAGCGTGACATAAAGTATTGCAACGATCGCCATTTTGTTCTCTAGGGTCTCTGCTAAAAATAATATGTATTAGCGGGGCTGAGGGGGGCTGCTGCACATGAAAGTATTTTTATCCTAATGCATAGAATGAGTTACGATTAAACAATCTTCTGACTTTACAACCACTTGGCCTCTGAAAGGTTTTACCCCCCTTCATGACCAGGCCATTTTTTGCTATTCAGCACTGCGCTATTGTAACTGACAATTGCTCGGTCATGCAACGTTTGTTTGGTCCTGCACCCAAACAAAATATATATCATTTTTTTAAATCACATATAGAGCTTTTTGGCTTTTTTTTTTAGCTGGTATTTGATCACCACTGGGTTATTAATTTTTTGCGCTACAAACCGAAAAAAAGAAAAACAATTTTGAAAAAAAAAAAAAACAATATTTTTTCTTTTCTGCTATAAAACATTCCAATAAAAAATCATCTTCATAAATTTAGGCCAAAATTGTAGTCTGTTACATATTTTTGTTAAAAAAAATCCCAATAAGTGTATATTGAATGGTTTGTGCAAAATTTATAGCGTCTGCAAACTATGATATATATATTGGAATTTTAATTAATTATTTTTTTATATTAGCAATGGCAGCGATCAGCGACATATATTAGGACTGCAATTTTGCGGCGGACAGTCTGACACTAACTGACACTTTTGGACACTTTGTAGGAACCGGTGACACTAATACAGTGATCAGTGCATAAAATATGCACTGTCACTGTACTAATGACACTGTCTGGGAAGGGGTAAATATCAGGGGCGATCAAAGGGTTAACGGTGTTAACGGTGTGCCTAGCCAGTGTTTGTTTGTACACAACCGGCTTACCGGAGCCGTCGGCAGCGGCAAAGGCGATCGGATCTGCTCCTTGCTGGGTATGGAGACTAGGGATGAGCCGAACACCCCCCGGTTCGGTTCGCACCAGAACCTGCGAACGGACCAAAAGTTCGCACGAACGTTAGAACCCCATTGACGTCTATGGGACTCGAACGTTCAAAATCAAAAGTGCTCATTTTAAAGGCTAATTTGCATGGTATTGTCCTAAAAAGGGTTTGGGGACCCGGGTCCTACCCCAGGGGACATGTATCAATGCAAAAAAAACTTTTAAAAACGGCCGTTTTTTCGGGAGCAGTGATTTTAATGATGCTTAAAGTAAAAAAAAAAAAGTGAAATATTCCTTTAAATATCGTACCTGGGGGGTGTCTATAGTATGCCTGTAAAGTGACGCGTGTTTCCCGTGTTTAGAACAGTCCCTGCACCAAATGTCATTTTTAAAGGAAAAAATCTCATTTAAAACTGCTTGCGGGTTTAATGTAATGTCGGGTCCTGGCAATATGGATGAAAATCAGTGAGACAAACGGCATGGGTACCCCCCAGTCCATTACCAGGCCCTTTGGGTCCTGTATGGATATTAAGGGGAACCCCGCACCCAAATTAAAATAAGGAAAGGCCCTATATACTCTGAACAGCAGTATACAGGCGGTGCAAACAAGACAGGGACTGTAGGTTTGTTGTTAAGTAGAATCTTTTTGTAATTTTGAACGGGTACATTTTTAACGTGTTTAGCTCCAGCCAAAAAATCTTTTTTAAGCTTTTTGGAAAACATAGGGAAGGGTTATCACCCCTGTGACATTTGTTTTGCTGTCTTTCCTCCTCTTCAGAAGATTTCACCTCACTTTTTGTCCCAATGAAAAATGTTTTTTGAAAATTTGGGTTTTTTTGTGGAACAAGGATTGGAAAGCATCAGTGGAAAGGAGAAATTGTTTTCCCATATTAACTCTTACAGGAGAGAATTTCCCTTCCTAGGGGTAGATTTCATCTCACTTCCTGTTGTCTCCTTCCGTTTGCAAGTAGGAGTCGTTTGTAAGTTAGATGTTTGAAAGTAGGGGCCTGCCCTATATACTCAGCAGAAATTTGGGCCTTAGGTGTTGCTGTGGCCACAACACTGTAAGCCCTCACAGGGCCCTGCTGTGAAATATTAGATCAAGAATTGTAATTACATGCCCCTGTTGAACAGGAGCTGAAAAATTAGGCCTTAGGCACTGGTGCTGGTGCCACAACACTGCAACCCCTCACAGACACTCTAGTTGGAACGCAGGAACGAGCCCTGCTGCAAAGTATTGCATCAAAAATTGTAATTGCACGCCCCTGTTAGACAGGGGCAGAAAAATTGGGCCTTAGGCACTGGTGCTGGTGCCACAACACTGCAACCCCTCACAGACACTCTAGTTGGAATGCAGGAACGAGCCCTGCTGCAAAGTATTGCATCAAAAATTGTAATTACACACCCCTGTTAGACAGGGGCAGAAAAATTGGGCCTTAGGCACTGGTGCTGGTGCCACAACACTGCAACCCCTCACAGACACTCTAGTTGGAACGCAGGAACGAGCCCTGCTGCAAAGTATTACATCAAAAATTGTAATTACACGCCCCTGTTAAACAGGGGCTGAAAAATTGTGCCTTAGGCACTGGTGGTGGCGCCCAGAACCAAAAATGTTCTTACAAGCTATCAGCGTGATGATTGAGGAGGAAGAGGATAATTACTCAGGGATAGTCACTCAGCATCAGCATAGGCAGTCTTTGAAGGGATCTGAGATTTCAAAAAAAATTATTCGGTTACATCAGCATCAGGTGCTTGGTAGCTGGTGGTGATCCAAGACTGATTCATTTTTATGAAGGTCAGCCGATCGACCGAGTCGGTGGACAGACGCACCCTGTGATCGGTTACCACGCCTCCAGCAGCACTGAATGTGCGTTCCGAAAGAACGCTGGATGCAGGACAGGCCAGTAGCTCAATTGCATACTGTGCAAGCTCTGGCCAGTGATCCATCCTCAAGACCCAGTAACCCAGAGGATTTTCGGTGGGAAAGGTGTCCAAGTCTGATCTTGCCCCTAGGTATTCCTGCACCATGTAAAACAGACGCTGGCGATGGTTGCTGGAACCGATCATACCTTGGGGCTGCGGACCAAAAAATTGTCTGAACGCATCGGTCAGACGGCCACCTTCTCCACCGCTCCTTCTTTGACTGACCGAAGCCTCAGCAACACGTTGTCCAGAAACAGGAGTTTGTAACCTCCCAGTCTCTGGGAACGCGTTGCACAGACCTTTCTGCAAGGCCTCCCGAAGATGTTTCATCCTCTGCTCCCTCTGCGATGGCAAGATAAGGTCCGCAACCTTACCCTTGTAACGTGGATCAAGGAGGGTTGCCAGCCAGTATTGGTCCTTCTCCTTGATACCACGAATACGAGGATCCTTACGCAGGCTTTGCAGGATCAGGGAGGCCATGCAGCGTAGGTTTGCTGAGGCATTCGGTCTGGAGTCCTCTGGGTCACTAAGGACGACAACATCCGCAGCCACCTCCTCCCAGCCACGTACAAGTCCATGTGTTTCTTGGGACTGATCCCTTAAAGACTGCTGCTGATGCTGAGTGCCAGGCTCCACCTCCATACTGACACAATCTTCCTCCTCCTCCTCCTCCTCCTCGTCCTCTTCCTGTGTGATCGGCGGGCACGCAGGAACACTGTCTGGATAAAGGGGGCCTTGAGAGCTAAGGAAGTCCTCCTCTTCCTGCCTCTGTTCTGCCTCAAGTGCCCTGTCCATTATTCCACGCAGCGTGTGCTCCAACAGGTGGACAAGGGGGACAGTGTCACTGATGCATGCACTGTCACTGCTCACCATCCTCGTGGCCTCCTCGAATGGTGACAGGACAGTGCATGCATCCCTGATCATGGCCCACTGGCGTGGGGAAAAAAAAACAAGCTCCCCTGACCCTGTCCTGGTGCCATAGTCGCACAGGTACTCATTGATGGCCCTCTGCTGCGTGTGCAGCCGCTGCAGCATGGCCAACGTTGAGTTCCACCTGGTGGGCATGTCACAGATTAGGCGGTTCTTGGGCAGGTTAAACTCCTTTTGGAGGTCCGTCAGCCGAGCACTGGCATTATATGACCGGCGGAAATGCACACAGACTTTCCTGGCCTGCCTCAGGACATCCTGTAAGCCCGGGTACCTGCCCAAGAACCGCTGCACCACCAAGTTAAGGACGTGAGCCAAACAGGGCACATGGGTCATTTGTCCCTGTCGGAGGGCAGAGAAGAGGTTGGTGCCATTGTCGCAAACCACCATTCCTGCCTTAAGTTGGCGTGGCGTCAACCACCTCTGAACCTGCCCCTGCAGAGCTGACAGAACCTCTGCCCCAGTGTGGCTCCTGTCCCCCAAGCACACCAGCTCAAGCACCGCATGGCATCTTTTGGCCTGCGTACTTGCGTAGCCCCTTGAACGACTACGGAGCACCGCTGGTTCCGAGGAAGAGGCCATGGAGGAAGAAGAAGAGGAGGGGGTGGAGGAGAGAGGTGTGTCACAATCATTAGCATTTTGGAGGCGTGGTGGCGGAACAACCTCCAACACTACTGCACCTTGTCCTGCATCCTTCCCAGCTGCCAGCAGAGTCACCCAATGCGCCGTGAAACTTAGGTAACGTCCCTGTCCATGCCTGCTGGACCATGAGTCAGCGGTAATATGCACCTTACCGCTGACCGCCCTGTCCAGCGAGGCATGGACATTGCCTTCCACATGCCGGTAGAGAGCCGGAATCGCCTTCCGTGAGAAAAAGTGGCGTTTGGGTACCTGCCACTGAGGAACCGCACATTCCACAAACTCACGGAAGGGGGCAGAGTCTACAAACTGAAAAGGCAGCAGTTGAAGTGCTAGCAATTTTGCCAAGCTAGCATTCAACCGCTGGGCATGTGGATGGCTGGGAGCAAACTTTTTTCGGCGGTGCAGCAGCTGGGGCAGGGAAATTTGCCTGGTACAATCTGACGTCGGTGTACCAAAAGCAGATTGCCCACAAGTACTTGGCTGTGACACACCTAATTCTACACCTTCATTCCTCTCACTGCAGGTCTCAGAGAGGACTGGAGGTCTAGTGGGGTTGGAAATCTCAGCTGATGAGGAGCAAGGAGAGATCCTCTTTGTTCTTTGGTGTGGGTCTTTTAGATACGCTTGCCAACGAACTGCATGGCAGGTCAACATATGTCTGGTCAAGCATGTGGTACCCAAGCGGGAGATGTTTTGGCCATGTGAGATACGCTTGAGACATATGTTGCAAATAGCAGCGGTGCGATCTGATGCACTCGTCTCAAAAAAGGCCCACACCAAAGAACTTTTTGAATAACGCGCAGAGACTGCAGCGCCCTGCACATGTGGAGCTTTGGGGTGTGATGCAGTCAATGTGCTGCCCTTAGGCTGGCCCCTGGAGGGCATCCTGCCTCGTTGGTGATGTGCCGCCTCCTCCTCCTCCTCCTCCTCCTCCTCCTCTCTCCTATCAGGCACCCACGTTGAGTCAGTGACCTCATCATCCCCTCCCTCCTCATCACTGGAGCAAACCTGGCAGTATGCTGCAGCAGGGGGAGCATGACTGCCAGATTGCTGTCCTTCTTGGGCACCCCCTCTGTCCATGCTCATGTTACTGCCTTCATCGAGCTCAGTATCATCATCAGAGCCTTCCAAACGCTGGGCATCCTCCTGGAGCATGTACCCAACACTGTGGTCAAACAGTTCGAGGGACTCCTCAGGAGGACATGGTGGAGCTAGGGAAGGAGTCACTGATGACATTGAGCTGAGGGAAGAGGCCGCTGCTTTGCCAGACAAAGCACCCTGGGCATGGGTGAGAGAGGATGAGGAGGATGAGGACGGCTTGGTCATCCACTCGACCAAGTCTTCCGCATGTTGCGGCTCAACACGGCCAGCTGCCGAAAAAAAGGCCAAGCGTGTCCCATGGCCACGTGCTGATGAGGATGCACCGTCTCCACGACCAGCACTAGACACAGAGCCTGCTTGCCCTCTCTTATTGGCTTGTGACTGTCTGCCTCTCCTTCTTAGCCTTCCAGACATACTAATGGCCTGTAGCTGCACTAAGCTGGGATATATATATCTATATATATCTATATATATATATATATATATATATATATATATATGTACTGATACTGCAGCTAGCAAAATCAACTGCCTGCCTGTAGTATGAGAACACCACCAACCTTCTACAGGTAGCTTTAGCTGAACACTGTGAGGTGGACGCACCCCACTAACTTGTAGGTTTAGCTGAACACTGTGAGCAGGACGCACTGTACTAAATGTAAATAGTCTAGCTGCCTGACCGTGGTACTAATAGGATCAAAAGAACACCAGTAATTTTCTTCAGGTAGCTTTATATACTGTAACCAGACAAGCCTGCCTGTCAGTAGGAAGATAACAGGAACGGATCTAGCTGAACACTGTGAGCAGGACGCACTGTACTAAATGTAAATAGTCTAGAAGATAACAGGAACGGATCTAGCTGAACACTGTGAGCAGGACGCACTGCACTAAATGTAAATAGTCTAGAAGATAACAGGAACGGATCTAGCTGAACACTGTGAGCAGGACGCACTGCACTAAATGTAAATAGTCTAGAAGATAACAGGAACGGATCTAGCTGAACACTGTGAGCAGGACGCACTGCACTAAATGTAAATAGTCTAGAAGATAACAGGAACGGATCTAGCTAAACTGAATACAGTGTATATATATATATGCAACACCTGGGATGCATATATATACACAATACACTGTAAGTGCAGCTAACTGACTGACTGTTCTGCCTAATCTATCTAACTCAAATCAAATGACACTGTCTGTCTCTCTCTCTCTCTCTCTCTATCTATGAACGCCGGAACTCACACTACACAGGGCCGCCGTGCAGGCGGCCTTATACAGTGTGGGGCGTGTACTAAATCCCCTGAGCCATAATTTGCCAAAGCCTCCTTGGCTTTGGCCAATTACGGCTCTCTGTTCAGGCGGCGCTGTGATTGGCCAAGCATGCGGGTCATAGTGCATGCTTGGCCAATCATCAGCAAGCAATGCACTGAATTATGGGCCGTGACGCGCCACACGAATTTGGCGCGAACGGCCCATATCGTTCGCAATTCGGCGAACGACCGAACAGCCGATGTTCGAGTCGAACATGGGTTCGACTCGAACACGAAGCTCATCCCTAATGGAGACGAGTGAGGGGAAGATGGCCCCCACCCGTCTCCATACAATTGCTGGGTAGAAGCGATGTCATAACGTCACTTCCGCCCATTGTTCTTAAAGGGCCATTTTTTTTTAAATCATTTTTTAAAATTACATTTTTTTTTTATTGCATTTTAGTGTAAATATGAGATCTGAGGACTTTTTGACCCCCCAGATCTCATATTTAAGAGGACCTGTCATGCTTTTTTTCTATTACAAGGGATGTTTACATTCCTGGTAATAGGAATAAAAGTGACACAATTTTTTCTTTTTTTTTAAAGAACAGTGTAAAAATAAAAAATAGAAGGTAAAATAAATAAGAAAAAAATTGTTTCTTTTTAAACACGCCCCGTCCCGCCAAGCTCGCATGCAGAAGCGAACGCATACGTGAGTAGCGCCCGGCATATTAAAACGATATTCAAACCACACATGTTAGGTATCGCCGTGATCGGTAGAGCGAGATCAATAATTCTAGCCCTAGACCTCCTCTGTAACTCAAAACATGCAAACTGTAGAATTTTTTAAATGTCGCCTATAGAGATTTTTAAGGGTAAAAGTTTGTTGCCATTCCACGAGCGGGCGCAATTTTGAAGCGTGACATGTTAGGTATCAATTTACTCGGCGTAACATTATCTTTCACAATATAAAAAAAATGGGCTAACTTTACTGTTGTCTTTATTTTTAATGAAAAAAAGTGTATTTTTTCCAAAAAAAGTGCGCTTGTAAGACCGTTGCGCAAATACGGTGTGACAGAAAGTATTGCAACGACCGCCATTTTATTCTCTAGGGTGTTAGAAAAAAAATGTATAATGTTTGGGGTTCTAAGTATTTTTCTAGAAAAAAAAACAACCTGTTTTTAATTTATAAACAACAAATCTCATAAGAGGCTCGGTCCTTAAGTGGTTAACTGACAATTGCGCGGTTGTGCGACACTGTATCCAAATAAAATTGATGTATTTTTTTCCCCACAAATAGAGCTTTCTTTTGGTGGTATTTGATCACCTCTGCGGTTTTTATATTTTGCGCTATAAACAAAAAAAGACCATTGAAAAAAAAAAATATTTTTTACTTTCTGCTATAAAAACACATGCAATAAAAAAAATGTAAAAAAAAATCAAAATTCTTCATTAATTTAGGCCCATATGTATTCTGCTACATATTTTTGATTAAAAAAAATCCCAATAAGTGCATATTGATTGGTTTGCGCAAAAGTTATAGTGTCTACAAACTATGAAATATGTTTATGGAATAGCGGCGATCAGCGATTTTTAGTGGGGCTGCGAAATTGCGGCGAACAAATCTGGCCCTAAGTGACGCTTTTGGGGGACCAGGGACAACAATACAGGGATCAGTGCTAAAGAAAATGCACTGTCACTGTACTAATGACACTGGCAGGGAAGGGGTTAACATCAGGGGGCAATCAAGGGGTTAAATGTGCTCCCTGGGAGTGCTTTCTTACTGTGTGGGGGGATGGTTTAAATTGAAGAAAGACAGAGATCCGTGTTCTTGCTTAGCAGAAACACAAGATGTCTGTCTTTCTTGCTAGCAGAACGGAGATCCGCCTTGTTTACATAGCCAAAATTATAAAAGAGCAAGTTTTGGGACTTTTTATGAAACATGCAGCCAGGGAGATATCACAGCATAGTACTATAGTAATGTCTGGTGAGTAAACCATCAATTAGGACCAGGGGCAGACTGATAACTCATGGGGCCCCCGGGCAATAGGAGATTATGGGGCCCCCAGGCAATCAGAGATTATGGGGCCACACAGTACACACACACACAGTATACAATCACACAGTATACACATACATATACACACAGTATACACAGACAGATGTAAAAAAAACCACAGATTTATACATACTGTCCCTGGTTTTACTGAGGCTGGCAAACCTGATGGGGCCCCCTAGTGGCCCAGGGCCCTCGGTCAGTGCCCGAGTGGCTCAATGGTCAGTCTGCCCCTGATTAGGACCATATATCAAAATATGGTAACATAGTAACCATCATAGTAAAAATGGTAAAGTTTTATTCCAATACATAGTAACATGATAGCATAATAGCATAATAACACAATATGTCAGGATATCTAATTGACCAGACTGTGTGGACTGCACAGAGGAGACCAGAAACACATGTAAGTGAAATGGTGTTTATTAACAAGTGATAAGTGACAGGAACAAACAGTGCAAAAACCCACACAACAACCCACTACAACAACAATGTATATATATATATATATAAGTAAAGGGAGATACCGTAATCGTAAACAAGCCAAGCCAAGGTCATACACAGGGAAGTCAGCATAAGGGTAAGGACGGGAACCTGAACAGGACAAGGAGAGGATGGATGGATGGGGTTCAGGGCAGGGATCCAAGGGAGCCAGGAACAGAAGGGACAGGACTAGGAAGGCCTCAGGATAGGGATAGGATCAGATCAGGACAAGGCAGATAGCAGGCTCAAGGTCAAACAGGCAGCAAGGTCAGAACGCAGGGGGAGAGAGAGATACCAAGGCAAGCCTATGAGGGCTTGCCGGGTATTTGTAAGGCTGTGGTAATTGACCTCACGTTACAGCTGAGCGCAGTGTGACCTGTTTGCTCCACACTGCCAGAGTGCACCCGCTGGTTGACGCCGGTACTACGGCCCGAGGATGCAACAGTGCCACCAGCAGGAAAGACCTCTTACTGCAGGTCCTAGGTGTTGGAAGACACCTGCTGATGGACACTGGTACTGCGATCCAAGAGACCGATAGCGCCACCAACGGGTAGACCTTCTCATGACACAATAACAGCATATTAAAAACATCAGACTAATTGCCGCGTACCTCCACAATAAAACATAATATGAATCTGTTATGATCCTATGAAACATACGCATGGTAACATTTGTAAAATGATTAGCAGAGGATAGCATCTAATAGCTTGACGCGTTTTGTGGCTGTAGCGCCACTCTTCAGGAGCAAATGCAAGTGTCAGGGCTGGGCTCAGCCCTTCCTTCTCAGAGCTGGCCGCTCAGCTGTCAGCTAATTGCCAGCTCCTATCTCTTCACAGTTACTCAGCTGTTGATGATATCCTGCTCGTCCGTCCTGCCTACTTAAGCCGTCCAGTCCGGAGGATCTCTGCCTTCGCCTTGGTCAACATCACAGAGACTATCTCCTGCGTTCCTGTTTAAAGACTTGCTGACATCCCTTCTTGCTCAAGATGATGCTTGCTGTTCCACTACATTGATCCCTGACTTCTGGCATGGCTGACTATCCATTCCGGTTACTGAACTTTGGCTATGTTTTGACTACGTTTGTTCTTCTTTACTTTTTATTATTAAACAAGTGTGATTTAATTGTACTTCTGTCTCGGTCTGATTTCATGGTTTCTAACATTACTGCGTAATTATATAGAAAAAAATGTTATGACTATAAAGGAGATGAAACAAAAGAAAAAACTGCGCTATAAAGTGAAATTGCAAAGAAATCAATAATGCAATAAATCAGTGTATGTAATAGAAACACACATAAGCATCCAATGACATCAGATCATTAGTACAATGATTGTAAAAATAATAATAACAAAGTCCATAGGCCTAAAAAGGTCAAGAAAAATCCCCTGATAGTTCTCCATTAATGACAAGTAGGAAAGTGGAAATTAGGCACACCCAGCACAGTGATCCTTCACCATCAAACATATGCGCTTACCAGATGGGAAGCACAATAAGGCACATCTCAAGACTGTATCCTGGTCAGGCAGTTTAAACCGTAACCACTAGGGATGATGAGCGTGTAGAATGGGTCCCAGTATCCTATCTGCAATAGCCCTCCGTACAGCGTGGATCCAACCAAACACCAACCCGAATTAATCACATAGGGGTAGAAGAAAGGCAGCCATAGCATGAATCCGATAGGAACGGGATAAGCTCACTTCTACGTCACTTCCGATCCGCGGCTTCCTCCGACACGCCCTACGCGTTACGTCACGACCATGTGACTTCATGAGAGGGGACAACAAAGAGAAATGGGTCTTTATGAATACTTTGCATACACGCTCATCATCCCTAGTGGTTATGGTTTAAACTGCCTGATCAGGATACAGTCTTGAGATGTGCCTTATTGTGCTTCCCATCTGGTAAGCGCATATGTTTGATGGTGAAGGATCACTGTGCTGGGTGTGCCTAATTTCCACTTTCCTACTTGTCATTCACAGAGAACTATCAGGGGATTATTCTTGACCTTTTTACGCCTATGGACTTTGTTATTATTATTTTTACAATCATTGTACTAATGATCTGATGTGATTGGATGCTTATGTGTGTTTCTATTACATACACTGATTTATTGCAATATTGATTTCTTTGCAATTTCACTTTAAAGCGCAGTTATTTCTTTTGTTTTTCTTGTATGTTGTGATTTTTTCACAGTTGAATTGCTGCTTTCTTTGGGGGTTCTTTTCATGATAGCGCGGAGATCTTTTTGTTTTATATAAAGGAGATCAGTCTCACACTCATATTTACAATTCAGATAAGAGTCTGGGCATGAGCATGGGGGATTGAGGGCCAGGCGGGAGGATCATCAGCCCCCGGGAGCTGAGGCGGTGAACCTCACAGCATAGATGGAATAAGCACTAAAGAGAGACAATCCAGAGATGAGATCCCCCATGGGTAGAGAAATTGGTGTGAACCATACAGATATATCCCAACCATAGAAAGTTGGGTATGTCAACTAATATAACAAATAATATAACATCAAAAGGTAATGACTAAGAATCTGCTACACAGTATATAGTTATGTCTACCTGGGTAATAAGTGAGAATGTAACAGGACCTAGGTAAGGAACGAGTTGATAGAGTGATAGAAACAAACTGGTGTGCATAGGTCAGAAAGATCTGCCAGTAGTGGGGTAAAAGGAACCCAGTCACCCAAGCAAGGTGCAAAGGAAAGGACTGTAGAGTGGTAAAAAGGTAAATTCTATCAATGTGGTACCTACAACTCCGATATGAACAGTTTGGTCCAAAAAGTACACAGTGTCCACAGGAAAGTGGTCCCAGAGGGCAGAGGTGTATTTAGGTTTTGTGCTGCCCTAGGCCTGACTAAACTTGTGCACCCCCTAATTTAAATATGACCCACCCTTTGCTGTCAATGCCAAGCCCCTTCCTGTTTAAGACCCGCCCTGTCATCTGTAAACCACACCCTTTTCTCATAAGGCCCCACCTGTTCTTTTTAGAGCTCCACCTCTTTCTCTCTGTACATTAATCACCTCCCACCCGGCCACTGCACATAAACGGCCGGGTGGTCATTTCCTTGTCCTGAGTGGACGTTCAGGAATGTCCCTCAGAGCGAGTGCTCGCAGCACGGCCACAAGGCGCGCTGCGGCTTGGTCCTGTGATCATTATGATCACAGAATCCAGCTGAGCAGAGATCGGGATATGGGCGCTGTGATCGGCCCTCCCAATCACGTGACGGCTGTGTCCAATCACAGCCATCACAGTGTAAACAGAGACGCATGTCTCTGTGACAGTTCTCCCCGCCAAGCTCAGTGCAGGGGGGGGGACTGCAGATCTGTGACAGCTCTCTGTGCGAGAATGATTTTACACAGAGAGCTGTTATAGATCACCCTACAAACAGTACACCAAGCACCCCTGTCCCCATACACATGTCTGTGTCCCCATAAAACATCTGTCTGTCCCCCATCACTGCCAACACCAAATAAACACTGATTTGGGTTATTTTTACCAAAGAAATGTAGCAGCATAATTTTTGGTCAAAATTTATCAAAAGAAAATACTTTTTTGCAAAATTTTATAACAGAAACTAAGAAAAATGCTTTTTTTTAAAAAAATGTTCAGTCTTTTTTATTTGTAGCGTAAAAAATAAAAAATCCCAGCGGTGATTAAATACCACCAAAGAAAAGCTCTATTTGTGTGAAAAAATGTAATTTGAGTACAGTGTAGTATGACCGCGCAATTGTCATTCAAAATGTGACAGCGCTAAAAGCTAAAAATTGGTCTGGGAAGGAGGGGGGTGAAAGTGCCCAGTATTGAAGTGGTTAAAAGTGGGTACCAAGTGCAGCCTCATCAGTGCCCATCAAAGCAGCCTCATCTGTGCCCATTAAAGCAGCCTTGTCAGTGCCCATCAAAGTAGCCTCGTCAGTGCCCATCAAAGCAGCCTCGTCAGTGCCCATCAATGCAGCCTCATCAGTGCCCATCAATGCAGCCTCATCGGTGCCCATCAAAACAGCCTCTTTGGTGCCCATCAAAGCAGCCTCATCGGTGCCCATCAAAGCTGCATCATCAGTGACCCTCAAAGCTGCCTCATCAGTGCCCATCAAAGCTGCCTCATCAGTGCCCAGCAATGCAGCCTCATCAGTGCCCATCAAAGCTGCCTCATTAGTGCCCATCAAAGCTGCCTCATCAGTGCCCATCAAAGCTGTCTCATTAGTGCTCATCAAAGCTGCCTCATCAGTGCCCATCAAAGCTGTCTCATTAGTGCCCATCAAAGCTGCCTCATCAGTGCCCATCAAAGCTGTCTCATTAGTGCTCATCAAAGCTGCCTCATCAGTGCCCATCAAAGCTGTCTCATTAGTGCTCATCAAAGCTGTCTCATTAGTGCTCATCAGTGCAGCCTCGTCAGTGCCCATCAAAGCAGCCTCATCAGTGCAGCCTCGTCAGTGCCCATCAGTGCAGCCTCGTCAGTGCCCATCAAAGCCAGTGTGAACTGAGCCTAAGCTTAAGTTCACATTGGAGCAATTTGTCATGCGATTTGAGGGGGGGGAGGGTTTAGTTGCCGGGGGGGGGGGTTCAGTTGTTTGCCGCCCCCCCCCAACAAAAAAACACCAGCCGCCACTGGTCCTGACTATCACATTATATAAGAGACTGGCGATGGGAGGAGAGGGAAGGACACGGGTGAACTTAACAGAGACGCCCACAAAGTAAAATAATAAGGAAGGTCGCTGAAAAAAAAAAAATTCCCGCAATAGCCCGGTGACAATAACGTGTAAGTTTGCAGCAAGAACAGAACGGCCCCTTTCTTCAAGGCGATGCGTTATATTATTACATTATAAGCTGCTCCATGCAGATCCCGACCCGCATTACATCTCATTAGTCGGCCGCATTATTTCCTGAAGGATTGAGCAATATCTCATTTTACAGGACATGAAAATCCAGGATTTAATTATTCTATAAAAAAAAAATCAACCCTGCAAATGATATCTGTGGTAAAAAAAATATTTTTGTCGGTTGAGCCGTGCAATAAAGCTGTTCTGTAACAGAGAGAGAGGAGAGAATGTGGAAATCGGCAGCAGACATAGAAATGCTCTTCATCTTCATCGTCTTATTATTATAATCATTTCTTCTCATTGTCCCTTCAAGACTAATCCGAAAGGAAACTATACCAAAGAGCAACATTGTGTATTGCAGCATTCACCTGAAAGTAACTTTTATGTAACTTCTACTTTTAACCACTTACAGACCAGAAGATTTTTTGCGGCACCGTGTCGCTTTAACTGACAATTGCGCGGTCGTTCGACGTTGCACCCAAACAAAATTGATGTCCTTTTTTTCCCATAAATAGAGCTTTCTTTTGGTGGTATTTGATCACCTCTGCGGTTTTTATTTTTTGCGCTATAAACAAAAACAGAGCGACAATTTTGAAAAAAACAAAACAATATTTTTTACTTTTGCTATAATAAAAATCCAAAAAAAAGTAAAAAAACTAATTTCTTCATCAGTTTAGGCCAATGTGTATTCTTCTACATATTTTTGGTAAACAAAAAAAAAATCGCAATAAGCATATATTGATTGGTTTGCGCAAACGTTATAGCGTCTACAAAATAAGGGATACATTTATGACATTTTTATTTATTTTATTTTTTTAGTAATGGTGGTGATCTGCAATTTTTAGCGGGACTGCAACATTGTGGCGGACAGATTGGACACGTTTGACACTTTTGTGGGACCCCTGACACTTATACAGTGATCAGTGCTATAAAAATGCATTGATTACTGTGTAAATGTCACTTGTAGGGAAGGGGGCGATCAAGGGGGTAAATGTGTTCCCTAGAGAGGTGTTTTTAACTGTGGGAAGGAGGGGACTGACTAGAGGAGGAGAGAGATCGCTGTTCCTGATCACTAGGAACAGCAGATCTCTCTCTCCTCCCCTGTCAGAACGGGGATCTGTCTGTGTACATTGACAGATCCCCATTCTGGCTCTCTTTACCGTGATTGCGGGTGGCCAGTGGACATGGCGACCACGCGCATCGGGTCTCCCACCATGCACGTGCCTGCTATGGCTCTTAAAGTAGCCGACGTACAGCTACGCCGATTCGTGTGAATGAGCCGACCTGCTGCCGTAACTGTGGGGGGGAGGGGACTGACTAGAGGAGGAGAGAGATCGCTGTTCCTGATCACTAGGAACAGCAGATCTCTCTCTCCTCCGCTGTCAGAATGGGGATCTGTCTGTGTACATTGACAGATCCCCATTCTGGCTCTCTTTCTCGCATCGGGTCCCCCCGCCGTGCAGCAGGCATGTGCACGCCTGCTATGGCTCTTAAAGTAGCCGACGTACAGCTACGCTGATTCAAGGGAACGCGCCGACCTGCCCCAGTATAATGATGGCGGCTGGTTGGCAAGTGGTTAATTTGCTTTGCTTTTCAGAGGCACAACTACCATAGCTCCCAACTGTCCCTGATTTTGAGGGACTGTCCCTGATTTGGAGCAAAGTCCTTCTGTCCCTCTTTCCCCCTCATTTGTCCCTCATTTTGGTCTGATCCATATAGTTGTATATAAAATGCACTTTTTATCTTTCAAAAAGAGTTCCCCGGTGCTAAACCTTTCATCCAAATTCTAAATTGCCGCATTTGTAAATTTTAAAAGCCAATATAAAGGAATAGTAGTGGTAAAAAAAAAGCACTTGTAGATTTAATTAAAGGGGTTGTAAAGGTAAATTTAAAAAAAAAAAAAAATAACAAACATGTTATACTTACCTTCACTGTGCAGCTCGTTCTGCACAGAGTGGCCCCGAACCTGCTCTTCTGGGGTCCCTCGGCGGCTGTCTCAGCTCCTCCCCGCAAGAACTAACCACCTTAATGCGAGCTCCCTCGCATGGTGGTTAGTTATTGCGGGCGTGCTCCCGTGATACAGCCGGCGGCTATAGCCGCTCACTGTATCACTCGGCCCCGCCCCCCGGCACGCCGCGTCATTGGATGTGATTGACAGCACAATGGCTGCACTGCATTCAATCCATCCACTGTAGCCAATCAGCGACCAGGCTGAGCTGCAATAGAGATGACGGGAGCGAGCGGCTGAGTTTCGAGGTGTCAGGTAAGTAAAACGGGGGGGGGCTGGGGGCGGCGGTATTGTCAAAAGTTTTTTCACCTTAATGTATATAATGCATTAAGGTGAAAAAATTTTTACCTTTACAACCCCTTTAACCTTTTTCTTGGTTAATTCTCCTTTAAGGGGGTGTGGCAAGGGGGCATGTCCTATGCCTACATACGTTTGCCAGTAGGTGTCCCTCATTCCCATCTTAAAATGTTGGGAGGTATGCAGCTACAACGGAAGAGTAGTAGTGAAGATAAGGACAGCTACAGGTACACAAAGGAGCAAGATATTGGCTGGAGAGAGCACAATAATCTGGCAAACAGGAAGTGTAGAGACATGGCCTAAATAGGAAGTTCATGGGAGGAGCAAAGTGTTCACCAAAAACAAGAGACAAGGGAAGATTGTCCAAAGGATCAGACAGGGAGCTGTTCAGCATCTCAGGTGGCTCAGCAAGAAGAGCTGCTGTCGGTCACAGCAGAAGTCATGGTTTCAGATCCCGATCCAGACATAGGGCTTTGGAGTAAATATAAAGCCCTCACAGCCAATTACCACCTAACCTTAGCCAGAAAGTGCTGAACATTGTGGTTTAAAAACTTGCTATTCCTATTTTTTGTTCTTTTGTCTGATATTTGTCAAACCACTTGCCCCCTGGACCCCTTTCTCTTACAACTAATACGGTCCAACCTCTTGCTCTATTCTATGCTCTGTAACCCACATCATCAATCTCTACCTACTAACATCTTCCTCACTCCTTGCACTGACCCCTACATACTTAAAAAACGCTCAATAAACTCCTCCAGTGTAAACAACTTAGGAACCATCTCCTTGCTACTGTTTACCTTCGAACCTCTAGGATGACTATTCTGCAACCTCTGAGCTCCTAGCTCACTGATAACAGCCTTCTTGACCCCTTTCAATCTAGTTTTCATCACAGCACTCCACAGAAACGTTCCTACTAATACTCACTAATGGCTTCCTAACAATGGCGTCCCTGACCCCCCCAACATTATGCTGTGCCGCCCCCCCAATAAATTTTTTTTTTTTTACAAAAAATCAATGTCTAAGAGGGGGAGAGTCCCCAGTCAGCTCCTGCGGGTGATTCCTACCCCTCCCTCTGCTCGCTGACACTGCATAATGCGAGCGCTCCTTCCCCTGCATCCTCATTGGCAGGGAGAAGAGCGAGTTGCAGGAAGGACTCCACCAGGACTCTCAGTTACTGAAATAACAGACTGATTTCTCCCATCCTTAGGACAGGAGAACCAGCCTGTAAATTCCAAGAGATGCCAGACCAGCACTGTCAATAGCAGGGGCAGGACAGCAAGAGGAGGCTGGGGAACCCCACAGTGGCAGAACACCAGGGCCCGGTGGCAAGACAACCTTTGCAACCCTGATAGTTCTCCCACTGCTTTGGATCCTTATATATTCTTGGTATGCTGGTGACATATATCTCTTGTTTTTTGCCACCCTGGGGGGCCCCAATACAATAGGAAGGGAGCTCACTGCAGAACATGTGAAAGGGCCGTTGTGGGGTTGTAGTAAAGGGCCCCAAGATATATATATATTTGCATTTTATAGTTGCCCCCCTACTTTTGTCCCTGTCCCCCCATGAAATATGAAAGCTGGAGACGCCACTGCTTCCTAACTGCTAAAACCAATGGCCATTACTCCATATTTTTAGATCTTTCTGTTGCCTTTGACACAGTTGACCACCATGTGACCTTCTCAAGAAACCTCACTCCATTTGCCTTAAAGACTGAGCTCTTTGCTTTTTCTTCTCCTACTTATCAGAGTTCTCCTTCAATGTCACCTACATACAGTGGCAGCTGGTGAGGTTTTTTTTTTTGGGGGGGGGGGTGGCAAACATACCTGCTTCCCGATTGGCCAGGAGGAGGATCAGTGTTGCAACAGCGAATTTTCATTCGCTGTTGCAACACACCTGGGTGGGCTCCAGACGCAATGCTCTGCGTCCCATGTCCACCCTATTTTGAAGCCTATGGCTCTAATCAGGTTCTTCTAAAAAAAATCCTGCCCGCTCTAATTTATATGCCCGGTGACCCGAAAGTGGCTGGACACATAAATAGGGGCTATGCTATGCATGAATCTATCCACTGCATATAGGGGGTGGAGAGGATAGGGGGTGCAGCGTTTGGGCACACCTAATGCATGGGCCGCCCCTGCCTACAACTCTCCCTCCTCCTGTCCTCTTCCTTTCTCCATAGAGGTCCCCCAAGGCTTGTTCCTCGGATCCCTTGTACTCTTCAACTACTCATCCTCCTTGGGTCAGATGATAACCTCCCGTGGCTTCTAATACAATTTCTATGCTTGTGACACCCGCATCTATCATTGTACTGTTGAGTTCACCCTTTCCGTCAACTGAACAACTGCTGGGAAAACTTCAGCTAGCCACATGGAGAGTGCATTGCTTTTCATTGTGAGAGAAAAGAACATTAAAGAGGAACTTCACCCCCCTGCTTTAATTTTTTTATCTCCGTTCCCCCTTGACTTTTGTACTGGGTTGTCCTCAATAAATATACTCACATGTCCATAGATTCCAGCATTGATCTGTTGTGTTTTTCCTACTGTCATCTTACTTTCCTCATCAATGGAAGCTGTCTGTCTCTTCCAGGTTCTTGCAGCTGGACCTATGGGTAGGTGCAGTGTGGTGCAGTGGTAGTAAAGACAAAGAGTCCACTTGCAGGTAACCTCGGAACTTAAAAAGCAAACCCCAGTGGGACGATGCCACTCAGCGTAACGCTCACAGTTCAGTTCAATGCAAAGAGGCAGTGGGTAAAGATGCACCACCAGCGTCTGTCTTCAGATGGCGGAATGCGGCCTGGCCAGTCCCGTCCCAAAGGGGAGGCTTACGTGCAGGATTGCGAGCCCCTAGCCTGCCCCTACTAGCCTGCAACCTTTCCCTGCCACTATCACTTTCCCTGTTAGAGGGGTGCTCTTTTCCTACTCTAGCCACTTTGCAAAATGCGCGCCAAAACCTGGGGGCAGGGAGTTCTAAAGACTCTGCTGACCCAAGATGGCTGTCCAAGGCTGCTGCCAACCGGCACGCTGCCCCAGGGACCAGGAAACCTTAGAGAAACCAAGCTTCTCCCGACTTCCTGATATTTTTTTTTCTCCAGTGCTATGTTGCTTCAGACACATGCCTTCTGGAAAATATGAAATGGATATTCCAGGAGGTTTCAGGAGCAATGTGATGTCATTCTCACCGAGGCAAGAATGGAGGCAGGGGGTGGGGTGGACCGAGGATAATAAAAAAAGGTAAACACCCCAAAAAAGTTGTCTTTTTTAGATTAAGTAGTGTGAAGGAACACAAAGAGGTAAAGGGGTATTTTGGTGTGAAGGTCCACTTTAAGGCACAATCACTGTGCTGCACTATTAAGAAGGAAGCAGAGCATGCATATGTCATGAACAAAAATATAGCTTCTGTTTAAAGTAAATTTCTTCATACACTCTTCCTGCCTGGGGCATCAGGGGAAAGAAGACACATTCAACATCTGTACTGAGGGATCTGGGAGAAGGAAGCATCATGCAAGCTAATACCAGATTAGAAAACCAATGGCTGACAGCAAGAAAATGACCAAACGGTGTCGAAAGGTGGAACTTCACATTTTCTCTTTCTTTTGAAGCTCCGTGGTGCAGAGAGCACACTCTAAACTAAACACCAGCTGCATAAAAAAAAGTGAGCACACAGATGTGAAGCACACAGAAAAGTGCACAGGGTGTATACATGGTCCTCCTCCGAAGAGAAAAGACCCTGGCTCTGATACCCAGGGCACAAGGCTCCCGATGGTGTAAGGGGCACTTGGGGTTCCCAGCCAAAACCAGGCATGCTCCTTTCTTCAGGGGGCTTGCTGAAGCAAGGCCTACAAAAGTTCTAGGGGGGGCTCCCCTGAAGGGAGACCCCATGGGAGGGGGAGAACCCAACCAACCTGCCAAGACTTTCAGGACAAGCCCCAGGACCTACACCCTATTAGTTGGGAGTGCAGTGTATATGCAAAAAAAACCCAAAGTGCCAAAGTGTAATACAATGGTAGGCCTTTTGGTCGGTATAAAATTCCTCTGGTCCCAGCCAAAAGGTCCAGCACAGGAGGCAGCTGTGAAAAAAGCATGGCTGTAATGACCATAGTGCCATAATAAACTCAAAGTGAGTTCCCCCATTGTGAGGGTTTGTGGCACCCCTGGACTGCCACTCCAGGGGCCCCTATACGACGGGCTTCTCTCAGCCTGGCCCCTGGCAAGACCAGAGCAGCACCATCCCTACCAGAAAGGCATTAGAACTTAGGAAGAGCCTTCAACCGGGAACAAGCCTGGTATCTCAGGCCAAAATCTACCCAGGAGTAAAAAGATCCTTTGCGAGGATTCCAGCTTTCTTCCTCTCGAAAACTGATAAGAACAGATTCTACACTTGATCTTAGCCAAAAGGCAGATAGGCGAAGTTTGCAACTTTAAATATCTGGCTTACTTTAAGTAAACTTATCACCATGTAATATTATCTTAACTGGGGGGGGGGGGGGGGGGAGTTAGCTCTCAGCTTAGACTTATAATAGGGCTCAATGGGGCTTTGGCACCTTACGCACAAGAGTACATGCCAAGAATGAAGAAAACGTCTTTATTGTTACCCATAGAACACCAGTTAGAGAACTGAATGGTACAGTTACAATCTGTAGTAGTCTATAGAAATTCTATCAATGAAGGAAAGATGAAAACGGAGAATGGGAAGGGAATGTTGAACAGTTGAACAATTACTGACGTCCTCAGGTGAACTTAATTACGTTGGAAAGAACAAGACGATCTAGATGAGAGAACACACATTATCTCCCTGTGCTTATAACTAGAATTGAAATGAACTCTTATTTCTGGAGATAAAGCCAATGCATGTGCGCAATTAATATTCTCTCCTTCAATCATCACAGCCAGGTGTGTAATTAGTTTTCATAACTCATCTTGTAAACAGAACATTTATTTATGCCAAATGTACTTTTCCGTGCAGACCCCAAAGATAGGAAATTGGAAGAAAAATGTACACGATGGGCCCAGGAAAAATGATAGTCTCTGCGCCATTACACAGTAAATAAAGAGTGCTGTGGTGATGCCCCCCAGGGGGCAAGTTCATAACACCCTGCACTCACAGTATCTTCTAATGGCTCATACATTTTGTTGCTCGTACACGGCAACAAAACCTTGGAATTTTGTTCGAAGGTTGTTGGATCCAACTTGTCCTGCATACACACGGTCAAACAAATGCTGGCCAACAATTACGAACGTAGTGACACACAAGATGTACGGCGAGCCGATAAAAACAAAGTTCAATAATCATGTGATATCTCCATTACGAACGCTAGTTTTACAAGATCAAGCGCTTCCGGCTCGTACTTGATTCCGAGCATGTGTGAACTTTTGTGTGAAGGACTTGCGTATACACGATCGGGGAGTCCGACAACAAAGTTTTGTTGGCGGAAAATTTGAGAACCTGCTAGCCAACATTTGTTGGCGGAAAGTCCGACAAAAAATGTTCGATGGAGCATACACACGGTCGGACTTTCAGCCAACAAGCCCACATCCAACATTTCCAGTCGGAAAACCCGATTGCGTGTACACGGCATATGTCTTCCAGATTGATGAAATCAAAGATGGCAAGTATGAGGATCCATGACGCCCCGTACCCACAGTGAATCCTCAGTCTTTCAGGTTGAAATGGTCGAAGAAGGTCAGTTGGAGGGTCCACAACACCCTTCACTCAAGTATGTCCTCAGTCTTCCAGGTTGAAGCAATCAAAGAAGGTCAGCAGGAGGGTCATTACACCATTAAACCCTGCACTCACAGTAAGTCCTCGTTATTCCAGGTTGAAATGGCAAAGTAAGGTCATTAGGAGGGTCCATGACACCCATCAATCACAGTATCACCCCAGTCTTCCAGGTTAAAGTGGATGAAGAAGGTCAGTAGGAATGTCTATGAAAACCTGCACTCTCTGTATATGTTCATTCTTCCAAGTTGAAGTTGTTGTAGGAGGTCAGTAGAAGGGTCCATGGCAACCTTCAATCACAGAATGCCCTCGGTCTTTCAGGTTTAAGTGGGTAAAGAAGGTCAGTAGTAATATCTATAAAAACCTGCACTCATTTATCCAAGTTGAAGTAGTTGAAGAATGTCAGTAAGAGGGTTCATGGCGTTCTACAAGTCACTATGTGTCCTCAGTCATGCAGGTTCAAGTAGATGAATAAGGTCAGTGGGAATGTCTATGAAAACCTGCACTTACAGTATGTCCTCAGTCTTCCAGTTTGAAGTAATCAACGGAGGTCAGCAGGAGGGTCATTACACATTGCACTCACAGTAAGTCCTTGTTCTTCCAGGTTGAAATGGCCAAATAAGGTCATTAGGTTGGGTCCATGACACCCTTCTGTCACAGTATGTTCCCAGTCTTCCAGGTTGAAGTGGATGAAGAAGGTCAGTAGGAATGTCTATGAAAACCTGCACTCTCAGTATATGTTCATTCTTCCAAGTTGAAATTGTAGAATGTCAGTAGAAGGGTCCATGGCACCTATCAATCACAGAATGTCCTTGGTCTTTCATGTTGAAGTGGATGAAGAAGGTCAGTAGAAATGTCTATAAAAACCTGCAATCACAGTATGTCCTCAGTCTTCCAGGTTGAAGTAATCAAAGCTTAGCAGGAGAGTCCTTACACCCTGCACTCACAGTATATGCTCATTCTTCCAAGTTGAAGTAGTTGAAGAATGTCAGTAAGAGGGTCCATGGCACTCTTCAAGTCACTATGTGTCCTCAGTCATTCAGGTTCAAGTAGATGAATAAGGTCAGTGGGAATGTCTATGATAACCTGCACTTACAGTATGTCCTCAGTCTTCCAGGTAAGTAATCAAAGAAGGACAGCAGGGGGGGGCATTACACCCTGCATTCACAGTATATGCTCATTCTTCCAAGTTGAAGTGGTTGTAGAATGTCAGTAGGAGAGTGGCACTCTTCAGTCACTATGTGTCCTCCGTCTTTCCGGTTCAAGTGGTTAAAGAAGCAGTGGCGTCTCCAGCTTTCATATTTAGGGGGGGCACATGGGGGGACAGGGACAAAAGTAGGGGGGCAACTATAAAATGCAATATATATATATATATATATATATATATATATATATATATATATATGTATATATATATATATATATATATATATATATATATATATATCTATCCCCTGGGGCCCTTTACTATGACCCCACAACGGCAGTGAGTTCCCTTCCTACTGTATTGGGGCCCCCCAGGGTGGCAGAAAACAAGAGATATATGTCACCAGCATACCAAGAAAATATAAGGATCCAAAGCAGTGGGAGAACTATCAGGGTTGCAAAGGTTGTCTTGCCTCCGGGCCCTGGTGTTCTGCCACTATGGGGTTCCCCAGCCTCCTCTTGCTGTCCTGCCCCTGCTATTGACTGCGCTGGTCTGGCATCTTTTGGAATTTATAGGCTCATTCTCCTGTCCTGAGGATGGGAGATATCAGTCTGTTTTTCAGTAACTGAGAGTCCTGGTGGAGTCCTTCCTGCAACTCGCTCTTCTCTCTGCCAATGAGGATGCAGGGGAAGGAGCAGATCGGGCGGCCGTGGTTGTGTGAGCGCTCGCATTATGCAGTGTCAGCGAGTAGAGGGGGGGAGGAATCACCTGCAGGAGCTGACTGGGGACTCTCTCCCTCTTAGACATAGATTTTTTTGTAAAAAAAAAAAAAAATTTTATTGGGGGGGGGGCACAGCATAATGTTGGGGGGGTCAGGGCCCCCTCTGGCGCCCCCCCCCCCTAGGGACGCCATTGTAAAGAATGTCAGTGAGAATGTCTTTGAAAACCTGCACTCGCAGTATATCCTCAATATTCCAGTTTGAATGATGGTAGGCATATTTTCAACCTAAAAGACTGAAGACATCTAGGAGCAGATGCGTGTTTAGGGCCAACACATGTATGCATAAGCCATTGCCTGGAGAGAATGCACTCCATTCCCACAGGACTGGGACAGCCAGGACAGCTACGCGAGTCTGGGAGACTGAGAAAGCTGATTTGACCAGTGAGTCTAGGCGACTGGAGGGAGTCTGTAAGTCTCAAGAGAGTGGGAGAGCTTGGGGTGCTAGGGGGAACCCCCTATCTAGAGGCCAGGAGTGGGCCCATGCAGTGAGGTGCTGTAACTGAGGTTGAGTGAGCTTGAAGAGCCAGAGAGGGGAGCTAAGAGCAGAGTCACACTGCTGACAAGGGAGCCAGGTGGCTTGGCATTTTTCAGTTGAATGCTTGCTTTGTGAAGCTGAAACTCCTGCAAGGCAACTTTTCTTTTCGTTTGAATAAATACAAGTGGGGCTGCCAAGAAAATGCATCTCCCACTGAGCTAACCAACCCCCCCCCCATATTAAAATATATAAATATATATCATTACAGGTATTCTCTCCCTAACACACCCTCCTAATAAACCTCTTATCTTCTCACTCTTTGTTTGGCAGATATCAAAGACTCTCTCTATTGCTTTTGCGCTTCCATGTAATAGAGTTTTATCAGCCCGCAGTAACGTTGATGTTTTATTTTCACGTGTCTCTCCCAGAACGGTGCCTTCTACACAGACTTGTGAGAACACGATAGCTTGATCCCGCGGCGGGAATTTGTGGAGAATGAGATTACGGAGCGCCGCGTGATAATGACTGAGAGATTAAGCGGCGTTTGATACATATGACATAAGCGTGAAATGATGAAAAGCAGCCCTGGGACTAGCTGACAGTCCGACTGAACTTCTATATAAACAGTTGGGGGGGGGGGGGGGGGTGACAAATAGAGCAGCTATAATATTCTCTTGTTGTATCCAGTTGTTTGAAATATCATTGGCTTTACGCAAACCGAAAGCTGGTATTGAAAGCATGGTGACACTAAACTGCATGTGACCATTCTTAGAGCAACCAGATGGCATCCAGTCTGTGGAACAGTTTGACTTACACTGGGCACCCAAGCCCAACCAAACTCCCCCCAAGATCTCCTTCTGCCAACTCATTCATCTAATTGCTTCCTGTATCTAGAACTTCCAAATAGCACAAGCCTCTCTTCATAACTGACACTTCAGTTTTTTTTGCTTCTTCTATGCACACAATTTATTGCAACTCCCATAACCCTGCCTCTGCTCATAGCCGTCAACTCCTATAACTTGCCCTTGTGGATACATTTCTTCCCCAAAGCCTATAACTCTTCCTGCACACCACCCCTAAATTCCTATATTCCCTACTCTAAATCTAACTACCCAACTTCTATATGGTCCTCCCCCTCTACACCTACCCCCCCCCCAACTCCTATATCCTCCTCCTCTACAGACCTATCTCCCCAACTTCTATATCCTCCACCCCCCCCCCCCAACTCCTATATCCTCCTCCTCTTCCACACCTAACTCCCCAACTCCTATATTCTCCTACTCCATGCCTAAACTCCCAACTCCTTTATCCTCCTCCTCTTCCAAACCTAACTCCCCAACTCCTATATCCTCCACACCTACTCCCCCCCCCAACTCCTATATCCTCCTCCTCTTTCACACCTATTTCCCGAAACTCCTATATTCTCCTACTCCATGCCTAAACTCCCAACTCCTTTATCCTCCTCCTCTTCCAAACCTAACTCCCCAACTCCTATATCCTCCACACCTACCCCCCCCCCCCCCAACTCCTATATCCTCCTCCTCTTTCACACCTATTTCCCGAAACTCCTATATTCTCCTACTCCATGCCTAAACTCCCAACTCCTTTATCCTCCTCCTCTTCCAAACCTAACTCCCCAACTCCTATATCCTCCACACCTACTCCCCCCCCCCCCCAACTCCTATATCCTCCTCCTCTTTCACACCTATTTCCCGAAACTCCTATATTCTCCTACTCCATGCCTAAACTCCCAACTCCTTTATCCTCCTCCTCTTCCAAACCTAACTCCCCAACTCCTATATCCTCCACACCTACTCCCCCCCCCCCAACTCCTATATCCTCCTCCTCTTTCACACCTATTTCCCGAAACTCCTATATTCTCCTACTCCATGCCTAAACTCCCAACTCCTTTATCCTCCTCCTCTTCCACACCTAACTCCCCAACTCCTATATCCTTATTCTCTTCCACACCTATCTCCCCAACTCCTATATCCTCCTCCTCTTCCACACCTAACTCCCCAACTCCTATATCCTTCACACCTACCCCCCCCAACTCCTATATCCTCCTCCTCCATCCCCCAAAAGGTGCATACCAGACCCTTAACCATGGCAGGTTAGGAAAGGTGGGATGTGCCCCCCCCAACTCCTATATCCTTCTCTTCCACACCTATCTCCCCAACTCCTATATCCTCCTCCTATTCCACACATATCTCCCCAACTCCTATATCCTCCAGCTCCACACCTAGACTCCCAACTCCTTTATCCTCCTCCTCTTCCAAACCTAACTCCCCAACTCACGTATCCTCCACACCTACCCCCCATTCCCCCAACTCCTGTATCCTCCTCCTCCATCCCCCAAAAGATCCATACCAGACCCTTAACCGTGACAGGTTAGGAAAGGTGGGATGTGCCCCCCCCCCAACTCCTATATCCTTCTCCTCTTCCACACCTATCCCCCCAACTCCTATATCCTTCTCCTCTTCCACACCTATCCCCCCAACTCATATATCCTTATTCTCTTCCACACCTATCTACCCAACTCCTATATCCTCCTCCTATTCCACACATATCTCCCCAACCCCTATATCCTCCTCCTCTTCCACACCTAACTCCCCAACTCCTATATCCTTCACACCTACCCCCCCCCCCCCAACTCCTATATCCTCCTCCATCCCCCAAAAGGTCCATACCAGACCCTTAACCATGGCAGGTAAGGAAAGGTGGCATGTGCCCCCCCCCCAACTCCTATATCCTTCTCCTCTTCCACACCTATCTCCCCAACTCCTATATATCCTCCTGCTCCACGCCTAAACTCCCAACTCCTTTATCCTCCTTCTCTTCATCACCTAACTCCCCAACTCCTATGTCCTCCACACCTACCCCCTGCCCAACTCCTATATCCTCCTCCATCCCCCAAAAAGTCCATACCAGACCCTTAACCATGGCAGGTAAAGAAAGGTGGGATGTGCCCCCCCAACTCCTATATTCTCCTCATCTTCCATACCTATCTCCCCAAAGCCTATATCCTCCTATCCTCCTGCTCCACACCTAAACTCCCAACTCCTTTATCCTCCTTCTCTTCATCACCTAACTCCCCAACTCCTATGTCCTCCACACCTACCCCCTGCCCAACTCCTATATCCTCCTCCATCCCCATAAAGGTCCATACCAGACCCTTAACCATGGCAGGTAAGGAAAGGTGGGATGTGCCCCCCCAACTCCTATATCCACCTCCTCTTCCATATCTATCTCCCCAACTACTATATCCTCCTGCTCCACGCCTAAACTCCCAACTCCTTTATCCTCCTTCTCTTCATCACCTAACTCCCCAACTCCTATATCCTCCACACCTACCCCCTGCCCAACTCCTATGTCCTCCTCCATCCCCCAAAAAGTCCATACCAGACCCTTAACTATGGCAGGTAAGGAAAGGTGTGTTGTGACCCCCCCCCCCAAACTATACCAGACCACACTCCCTCAACATGGGGGGACAGTGGTCAGGGGGCCTATTAGAAAAAAAAACACAGGTTCCTCTAAATTCTTTTTAGGTCTGGCATGGATTTTAAGGTACTCCATGCTAACAACAAAAAGGAATAAAATCCATACCAAAACCTTATTCAAGCATGGCAGGCTAGAAAAGAGGGAAGACATGTGTCCCTAAGGCCACATAGGGGGTGGGGGGGGGGGGGCGTACCTTGCTCATCTTACCTGACTTATTCTACTAGAGACATGAAATTAGTCAATCATAGCAGCTATGCAGCAGCACCCTGTTTAGATATTTGCATCAGTTCCACAAATTTAAAAAAAATATTATAAATACCGTTTTTCCCTTTTTTATATTGAACCACATTCCCTCTGTTCTCAGCTGCATAAGAGCTGGGGAGGAGAAGCAGCAGTACATTGAGCTTCCCAGTGAATGGCTGTGCAGTGGGGGCGTGTCAGGACAAGTCTGATCATTGGAGGAGACTACACTGAGTTCCCAGCATTGCTAGAGAACTGACCACGGTCTGCTCTTTCTGCTTAGTGCGTTCAGTTTTTAAAAGGACGGCAAGGGTTCCGGTGGGATCACCAGGGATTCCACATAAAGGAAGCAATACAAAGAGAACAGGATACTTTCTCATACCAGTACATGGTACAGCAGACATATATCAGGAGTATGAAGTGTTGGGGTAACAAACACTTTAATGATGAATTAAGGCATTGATTTCTATGGGGGGGGGGGGGGTTTAGGGATGGGGAGGGCAGTCACTGTGTAGGCACAGAATGCCTGTGGAGGCTCATATTGGCAGGGCCAGGACAAGGGGTGGGCAGCAGGGAGAGCTGCCCTGGGCACTGTGGTGTCATGTGAGGTGTGGGGGGCACCACAAGGAAATTGGGGGAGGGGGTTTGTGTTAGGAGGACGGAATTGGGGGGTAAGTATGGTTCTAGAAAGGGAAAGTTGGGGAGGTGTGCTAGGAGTGGTGAGTTAAGGGGATTTGTGTTGGGAGGGGGGAGCAGGATTTGTGCTGGGGGGGGGGGATTTGTGCTAGAAAAGGTAATATGGTAGAGGGGGGAAGGGGTTTGTGTTTGAAGGGAACATTTTCTTTTTTGAGGGGGGGATTTGTGCTATTATGGATGCTTGGGGGGTATTTGTGCTAGGAGGGGAACTTTGGGGGTGAGCGATTTGTGCTAGGATGGGTAATTGGGGCAGGGATATTTGTGATGGGGGGATTTGGCGTGGAGGGGGGAGAGGAATTGTGCTCAGAGAGGACGTTTGAGGATTTGGAGGGAGGGGATTAGTGCTGGGGGGCATATGGGGAGAGAGGATTTTAGCTGGGGGGCACACAGATTTGTGCTGGGAAGGGGGAATCCCAGTAGGGGGCGCATTTGAACTGGGAGGAGGGTGAATTTATGCTTAGGGGGTAAGCTTGCAGATTAGTACTTGATTTTTATGGGGGTTGGGGGATTTAGGGCTGGTTAGGACAGTCATGCCCCGTACACACGGTCGGATTTTCCGATGGACATTGTCCGATCGGAGCGTGTTGTCGGAAATTCCGACCGTGTGTGGGCGCCATCGGACATTTTCCTTCGGATTTTCCGACACACAAAGTTGGACAGCAGGAGATAAAATTTTCCGACAACAAAATCCGATCGCGTCAATTCCGACCGTGTGTGGCCTGTTCCGACGCACAAAGTGCCACGCATGCTCAGAAGAAATTCCGACACGGGACAGCTCGTTCTGGTAAACTTAGCGTTTGCAATGGATACAGCACTTTCGTCACGCTGCAATGTAAAAAATGGTTTAATACAGCGCACTCTCTTCTTCTTTATAATGTGACAAGAATTAAGTAGTTTTGATGCTCATATTCACACAGACTTCTCACAAACTTCTTTCGTTACTATTTATTGGGATTCCCTCAATATATTTAGATTTCTCACATCTGACAACATATTTTTTGTTTGTTTTTTTGACTTTAATGTAGATTTTTTTTTGTGTTTCTCTTTTTTAATTTTTTTTTTTGGTGATTTTGATTTGTACTCCCGAAAATGTTTGTGTGTTTTTTGTGACAAGTTCCCACAACACCATTATATGTTGTTGTATTTAATCTGTAGGAGATTGTTTGGTGTTGTTGTCCCTTGTTATTTTCACATTGTACTTTAGAAATGTACCTGAATCGTCACCAACAAACTGTCTTTTTTGGATGAAAACACACACAGGAGAGTAGAATTTCCCGAAATTTTTTTTATTAAGGGGTCACAACTCTAAAAAAAACAAAGAGGGAGGCAACGCTGGAGAAACTGCAGAAATTGGCGAAGCCTTGGACCCCCAGGGCAGACATCAACTATTTAAAGCAAAATTGGTGGCCTGAGGAGTCCATATCTTAGGGAGGGCAGTCTGGTCCAGAAGTCCCAGAGATCCGGAAAGCAGCAGATGACATCTGTGTCCCCAGGCTGTGGTCATACGAGAGACTGCATCTTCTGTCAGACCAGACTGAACCCAGGGTCATCACTCTCAGGTCTTCCTTCCACGCTTCCTTACAGGCTTTGGCTGTGGTGGTGGAGTTGTGGCAGCAGGAGGAGGAGGAGGAGGAGGATGGTCCATCTCCATGACATCCGTCTTGTGTGTCAGTTCCCCACTCTCCCCCTTACGAAGCACTTTATAAAGCAGGTCCTCAGAGATCCTGCGTTGGCCCTCCTGCATGCCCTGCAATTTGGTGGCAGCCATGCAGGCAAAGGCCTCTTCAGGACTGGGGAAGGCTCGGAGGGACGCCAAAGCCTCCTGGATCAGCCTGTACGCTGAATCCTGCACAGGACTGGGAGTCATCTTCCTGGCCCTTATATGTGGCAGGCGGAGGGGAGGAACCTGAGACTCAGTCAGGCTGCGACTTGTCCCAGGCTTCTCCTGACTGCCACTAATCCCCGCCTCCTCCTGGCTGCCACTAATCCCCGCCTCCTCCTGACTGCCACATTCCACAGCCTCCTCCTGGCTGAGGTCTTCCTGTGTATGAAAAAGGGACATAGTTTTAGTATTTTATTCATCAATCACACACAATTTTCACCTCCTCACTGCTGCAAATTGAATGTTAACAAATATAACAGATGATCATTCTGAGCCCAGCATTTTTCATTCTTGTCCCAATTTTGGGTGCCCACTACTGTCTATTGATATGTAAAACACTTTCAAGCAGCAATTAGTGATCAATAATAACATCTAGTAAACATCATTTATTTATTGCCCAGAAATCTGTAGAAGAATGCTATACCTGGCTCCAGCTGGGCTCCTCCACTTCTTCCTGGCTGGAAGGCCCAGGTTGGACATCGGAAGCCTCAGCTGGTATGGAAGGAAGCGTGGAAGGAAGAGTAGAGAGTGATTCCCTGACCTCAGTCTGGTCTGACAGAAATCGCAGTCTCTCATAGTACCACAGCCTGGGGACATAAACGTCATCTGCTGCAGCTCCGGACCTCTGCGAATCTGTGACCTTCTTGCGCTCCCTCAGATATGTGCTCCTCAGGTTACCAATTTTAGCTTTTAAATAAGGGATGTTTGCTGTGGGGACCACCGGCTTCACCAACTCCAGCAGTTTCTCCAGCGCTGCCTGCCTCTTCTGTTTGTGGTTATAGTGGGGGTGTCTCACCTGCCACAGACAGGGCAGCTCCCTGTACTTGTCTATGAACAGGGGCAGGAAATTGTGGTCGTTGAAGCCATCCATTTTCTCTGCAAGACACAACAAAAGACAAACCCTAATGTCAGGCCAAACTCCCATAATCTTGTTACAATATAGGCTTCCATTTTGAAGCAGTATAGGCCCAAGTTTAGATCTTACCTTCGTTAGCACGATCGGCGTGTCCGATGCTCCTTCCTCCGCTCACAGATCGTACGCAAGACGCGCGCGTTACGATTTATACACACTGCGCATGCGTATAACTCCGCCCGCCCCTGACGTTCTTTCTAGTCTATTCCCCGCCCCTTTTCATTCGGCGCAGTGGGGGGAAGAGCACATGGCGGATAGACAGCAGGATCGTGCTAACTGTAGCAACGAGGAGGAGGAGGAGGAAAGGCTGGAGCCTGAAACGTCCCAATCCAGAAGGAGATTAAAGGACTCAAATATGTCCTTTGGGGAGATGTTGGAAATGGTGGACATCCTGAAGAAGGCCGACTATGACGGAAAGTATGGGCCTTACCCCAACCCCAATGTCCGAAAGGCCAAGATCATGGCGAAAGTGGTCAGGAGTCTGCACCGGAAATTCGGGGTACGACGATCGAAAGATCAGCTCAGGAAGCGGTGGTCGGACCTCAAATTCAGAGAACATGAGCAGTACAGAAAGATCCGGAGAGTGCTGCAAAAAAGTAAGTAGTTGTGCTGTGTTCCTATTTTTTTGGTGTTTATTACGTTCGTGCTGCTCCATGTGCTTTTAGGAATTGTTGTACAGTTTAAAATGGCAACTTTCATGTTCATGGGCACATTATTCGTTCGGATCACACATTGTTATTTCGGACTATAAAATACCATTGTTTAGGCCATATGCATTTGGCCACCATTTTGAGGCCCTATACTTGTCTTTAAAGAATTGGGTTGTGTAGATGGCTTTGTTACTAGAATGAAATGCAAACTAGATTGTGTGTAAGGAGAGGACACTGAGCAGCTGTTTTCACATCTGGACACTGGAGCACTAGTGTGGGACCCCAGAACACCATTTTTATTAGGGGGGGGGAACACAGGTGCTCCAGTGTATACTATAGGGGGGGCTACATCTGTGAAGCTTGTACCAAACAGGTAAAGTATTGCAGCTTGACAAAGGGCAAGAAAAAATATACATCTTGAAACTCGGCTAAAATAGATAATTGTACCCCACTTCCAAGCAATGTTTCCTATTTATAGTTCTGCCATTAAATATCTGTGTGCTAATTATACCATTTTTGTTTTACATAGGGGATAAAAGACTCGGAGGACACCCCTCATCCGAGGAGACCAGAGCCCCCCCCCCCCTCTGGAAGAAGGGGAAATCCCCCCAACACAAGATGAGCAGGAGGAAGAAGACGTGGTGGAAATAGTCACCACACCAGGTGAGTGTCTGGGACCACAGGCTCACGTAAGAGATGGATGGCGGCATTTTTTGGCAAACCAAATTTATTTTGTGGTTCCTCTCTTTTTAGGTGATCGTGAGGTTGTGGATGAAGATCCTTTCACATCCGAAAGTGCCCAGATCCTGATCGGGGAGATCATGGGGTGTAATTTACAATTGCAAAACATCAATCAAAACATTAATGATGTTATTCCAAAATATAAAAACATCATTGATGTTTTGGGGCGAGTTTAAAGCCCCTCCAAATCACTTTCTTCTTTTGTGTGCTACAATGTGCGAAATGGTTTTGTGATTTTTCCCTAAGCCAAATTTGGAGGATGCACACAGTGTGTCAACATGTGCTATCTGCCATCACGGGAGATCAATGGACGCGTTTTGGGGGTGCAACCCCTTCCTCAATAATAAAGTAGCGGTGAGGAAGGGCTTTCTCCCCCAAAACACGTCCCTTGATCCCCCCTGATGGCAGATAGCACATGTTGACATTGTGAAATTTGTGTGCATCTTCCAAATTTGGCTTTTCCAGGGGTGATTTCCCCCCATCTGAACGCAATATCAAACCCAGTTCCTAAATACTCATGTCTGATATTGCCTTCCAGTTCTACCAAATGTGAACTTTGTAAGATCAAGATTTGTGTCTTTTCTTGTTGGTTTTACACAGGCCTGTTTTCTATAAAATGCACATTTTGATTTTGGATAATGACACCACAAAAATTGTTATACAACAAACATGTCGGTTTGTCAGAAAAACCTTGGGTAAATGCACATGTGATTGTGCAGGTATTAAAAAGATTGTTCATCAAGAATGTGTGGATTATTGTCTCAACGCTACAACACTTTTGGGGTGATGTAATTGTTGTTTGATGAGAAAATGGGGGTAATTTCCTAAGGGCAAATACTCTTTGCACTACAAGTGCAGTTTCAGTGTAGTAGTGCAAAGTGTCTTTACATTTAGTAAATAACAGCCAACAGTGCTTTGTATAAGGTTACACAATCACGACATTTTCTGGACTCCACACATTTCTGTCAGGGTCAGCTCAAACAAACACAAGCAGTAAATGTCCACAAAGAAGAGCCTGGGGGGAGATGCCTGTCGAGAACTTGAGGTCCTGCAGGCTTCTCCCTGTGGCCAAATACCACAAGGTAGCGACCAACCTCTGCTCCGGAGTGATGGCTTGCCTCATGCAGGTATCCTGCCTGCTGATATAGGGGGTCAGCGAAGCCAACAGACGGTGAAACACGGGGTCCGTCACCCTGAGAAAGTTCCTGAAATCATCAGGATTATTCTCACGGATCTCACGGAGCAAAGGCATATGAGAGAACTGGTCACGCTGAAGCAACCAATTCTTGCTCCATGAACTCCTCCCCACCCTGTTCATGGACTGGACTTGTGTCAAGGTCAGGACCCCAACACCAAACCCCCGCACAGCACGAACTCTACGAGGAGTACGTATACGCAACATGGCTAGAAAACGGTCGGCTGCTCAGAACGAAGTAACAGAACGCACTGAAGAACAGCAAGGCCTGTGAAGAGCGACCTGAAAAACAGCAACGAGCAGGCAAGATCACACAGAAAACTCCAATACGAACTGACTGCACGCACTGAAGAGCAGATACAAACCCACAAGCACAAACTGAACGGCAGAAAACGATCTGAAAGCCACGAGTCTGAAAAAGCGCGAATCGTCTCTCACCAAACTTTTAATAACACGAGATTAGCAAAAGGAGCCCAAAGGGTGCTGCGCTTGGTTCTGAACCGGCCTTTTCTAGTCTCGTCGTACGTGCTTGACGTCACCGCGTTCTTGGCGATCGGAAATTCCGACAACTTTGTGCGACCGTGTGTAGGCAAAACAAGTTTGAGCCAACATCCGTCGGAAAAAATCCTAGGATTTTGTTGTCGGAATGTCCGAACAAAGTCCGACCGTGTGTACGGGGCATCAGTGTGTAGGCATAGAATGCCGTAGGAGGCTCATATTGGCAGGGCCGGGACAAGGGGTGGGCAGCAGGGGAAGCTGCCCTTGGCACTGTGGGGTCATGTGAGGTGGGATACACATAGCAAGGAGATTAGGGGGATGGGATTTGTGTTAGGAGGAGAACATTGGAGGTTTTAGGAGGGGAAATTTGGGGAGGTGTGCTAGTAGTGGTGATTTGAGGGGATTTGTGCTGGGGAGGGGGAACAGGATTTGTGCTAGGAGGGGGATTTGTGCTAGAAAAGATGATATGGTAGAGGGGGGAAAGGGATTTGTGCTAGGATGGGACATTTTGTTTTTGGGGGCGGGGGGGGGGGGAAATGTGTGGAATATGGATGATTACGGAATATTTGTGCTAAGAGGGGAATTGGGGGGGGGGTTGTGCTAGAAAAGGTGATATGGTAGAGGGGGAAGGAATTTGTGCTAGGAGGAGACATCAGTGGCGTAGCGTGGGGGGTGCAGGGGGTGCCGTGGCCCCGGGCGCGATATTTAGGGGGGCGCCAGTGTGTGTCACTGGCTGCCTCCTCCTAATTTCTAATTTTGTGTCCCCGGGCTCCGGCCGCCATGTTAAGTGTCCGGCGCCCTGTGATTGGGTGTATGGGGGTCATGTGAGGCGCCCCGCCTCCGCACATGACCCCCATACACCCAATCACAGGGCGCTGGATACTGAACATGGCAGCAAGCAGAGCGCAGGGGGAGAGAAGAAAGAGCCGCCGCTGTGTTCTCCTCATCCGGATCGATGCAGCCAGGATAAGAAGGTAAGTGAGAATCATGTTACTGGGAGGGGGAGGGGGGCGAGAGAGACTGTAGGCAGGACAGACTGCTGCTTCCCCCATGTAATGTGCTCTCTTGTGCCCACCATGTCATGTGCCTTGCAGTGCCCCCCATGTAATGTGCTGTGCCCACCATGTCCTGTCATGTGCATTGCAGTGCCCCTATGTAAAGTGCTGTGCCCACCATGTCATGTGCATTGCAGTGCCCCTATGTAATGTGCTGTGCCCACCATGTCATGTGCCTTGCAGTGCCCCCCATGTAATGTGCTGTGCCCACCATGTCCTGTCATGTGCATTGCAGTGCCCCTATGTAAAGTGCTGTGCCCACCATGTCATGTGCATTGCAGTGCCCACTATGTAATGTTCTGTGCCCACCATGTCCTGTCATGTGCATTGCAGTGCCCACTATGTAAAGTTCTGTGCCCACCATGTCATGTGCATTGCAGTGCCCCCCATGTAATGTGCTGTGCCCACCATGTCATGTCATGTGCCTTGCAGTGCCCCCCATGTAATGTGCTGTGCCCACCATGTCATGTCATGTGCCTTGCAGTGTCCCCATGTAATGTGCTGTGCCCACCATGTCATGTTATGTGCCTTGCAGTGCCCCCCCCATGTAATGTGCTGTGCCCACCATGTCATGTGCCTTGCAGTGCCCCCCATGTAATGTGCTGTGCCCACCATGTCCTGTCATGTGCATTGCAGTGCCCACTATGTAAAGTGCTGTGCCCACCATGTCATGTGCATTGCAGTGCCCCGCATGTCCTGTCATGTGCCTTGCAGTGCCCCCCATGTAATGTGCTGTGCCCACCATGTCATGTCATGTGCCTTGCAGTGCCCCCATGTAATGTGCTGTGCCCACCATGTCATGTCATGTGCCTTGCACATGTAATGTTCTGTGCCCACCATGTCCTGTCATGTGCATTGCAGTGCCCCCCATGTAATGTTCTGTGCCCACCATGTCATGTGCATTGCAGTGCCCCCCATGTAATGTGCTGTGCCCACCATGTCATGTGCCTTGCAGTGTCCCCATGTAATGTTCTGTGCCCACCATGTCATGTGCCTTGCAGTGCCCCCCATGTAATGTGCTGTGCCCACCGTCATGTCATGTGCCTTGCAGTGCCCCCCATGTAATGTGCTGTGCCCACCATGTCCTGTCATGTGCCTTGCAGTGCCCCCCATGTAATGTGCTGTGCCCACCATGTCCTGTCATGTGCATTGCAGTGCCCCTATGTAATGTGCTGTGCCCACCATGTCATGTGCCTTGCAGTGCCCCCCATGTAATGTGCTGTGCCCACCATGTCCTGTCATGTGCATTGCAGTGCCCCTATGTAAAGTGCTGTGCCCACCATGTCATGTGCATTGCAGTGCCCACTATGTAATGTGCTGTGCCCACCATGTCATGTGCATTGCAGTGCCCACTATGTAATGTGCTGTGCCCACCATGTCCTGTCATGTGCCTTGCAGTGCCCCCATGTAATGTCATGTGCATTGCAGTGCCCCCCATGTAATGTTCTGTGCCCACCATGTCCTGTCATGTGCATTGCAGTGCCCCCCATGTAATGTTCTGTGCCCACCATGTCATGTGCCTTGCAGTGTCCCCATGTAATGTTCTGTGCCCACCATGTCATGTCATGTGCCTTGCAGTGCCCCCCATGTAATGTGCTGTGCCCACCATGTCATGTCATGTGCCTTGCAGTGCCCCCATATAATGTGCTGTGCCCACCATGTCATGTCATGTGCCTTGCAGTGCCCCCCATGTAATGTTCTGTGCCCACCATGTCCTGTCATGTGCATTGCAGTGCCCACTATGTAAAGTTCTGTGCCCACCATGTCATGTGCATTGCAGTGCCCCCCATGTAATGTGCTGTGCCCACCATGTCATGTGCCTTGCAGTGTCCCCATGTAATGTTCTGTGCCCACCATGTCATGTCATGTGCCTTGCAGTGCCCCCCATGTAATGTGCTGTGCCCACCGTCATGTCATGTGCCTTGCAGTGCCCCCCATGTAATGTGCTGTGCCCACCATGTCCTGTCATGTGCCTTGCAGTGCCCCCCATGTAATGTGCTGTGCCCACCATGTCCTGTCATGTGCATTGCAGTGCCCCTATGTAATGTGCTGTGCCCACCATGTCATGTGCATTGCAGTGCCCACTATGTAATGTGCTGTGCCCACCATGTCATGTGCCTTGCAGTGCCCCCCATGTAATGTGCTGTGTCCAGTATGTCATTTGCTCTACGTTGCAGTGCCCACCATGTAATGCGCTGTGCTGAACAATGTCATGTGCTGTGCATTGCATTGCCCTTCATGTGATGTGCAGTGCCCACTATGTCATGATGTGCCTTGCAGTGCCCACCATGTCATGTGCAGTTCCTAACATGTAATGTGCAGTTGCATTTCCCACCATGAAACGTGCTATGCCATGCAGTGCCCACCATGTAATGTGTTGTGCCACCATGTAATGTTATGTGCCATTCAGTGCCCACCATGTAATGCGCTGTGCCCACCACGTCATGTGCTGTGCCATGCAGTGCCCACCATGTAATGCGCTGTACCCACCATGTAATGTGCTGTGTCATGCAGTGCCCACCATGTCATGTGCAGTGCCCATCATGTAAATTACTGTGCAGTGCCCACCATGTCATGTGCTGTGTTGTGCCCACCATGTCATGTGCTGCACCATGCAGTGCCTACCATGTAATATGCTGTACTCACCATGTAATGTGCTGTACATTGTCCACCATGGCATGTGCCGTGCAGTACCCACAATGGAATGTTGTATGCAGGGCTCATCATGTCATGTGTGGTGTCCACCATTTAATGTGCTGTGCTCACAATGTAATGTGCTGTGCTGTGTCATGCAGTGCCCACCTTGTCATGTGCTGTGCAGTGCCCTCCATGCTATGTGCAGTACCCACTATATAATGTGTTGTGCCCACCATATAATGTTCTGTGCAGTGCCCACTTGTAATGTCCAGTGCCCACCATGTAATGTGCTCAGCTGTGCCTGCCATGTCATGTGCTGTGCCCACCATATAAGGTCCTGTGCCCACTGTGTGCATGAGCTGTGCCCACCATGAAATGTGTTGTGTTGTGCAGTACCAACCATGTCATGTGCTGTGCCCACCATATAATGTACTGTGCCTACCTTGTAATGTGCTGTATTGGGCAGTGCCAACCGCGTAATGTGCTGTGCCCACCATTAAATGTGCTGTATCCATCATGTAATGTGTTGTGCCAACCATGTGATGTACTGTGCTATAACCCCCCCTCCCGTGTAATGTACTATGCTGTGCCCCCCACAGACTCACCCCCTCACTCCCACCCCCCTCCCTCTCTCATCCCCTCTCTTTCACCCTGTTCTCTCTCTCACCCCCTTCACCCCCTACCACCCTCTCTCTCTTTCACCCTCTCTATTCCCCTTTTTCTCACCCCCCCCCCTCTCTCTCTCTCACCCCCTCTCTCTCTTTAATTTAAATTTCACAAAAAATTGTTTGCGTTTTAATTTTATTTATTTTCATAAAAAGGCCCACCAACATCCTTAGCACCAGGCCCATGATGCTCTTAATCTGGGCCTGAGTATAGTGGTTAGTGTAGTATAGTATAGTGGTCAGTATAGTGTAGTGTAGTAGACAGTGTAGTATGGTGGTCAGTGTAGTATAGTGGACAGTGTAGTATGGTGGTTAGTGTAGTGGTTAGTGTAGTGGTCAGTGTAGTATGGTGGTCAGTATAGTGTAGTATAGTGGACAGTGTAGTATGGTGGACAGTGTAGTATGGTGGTCAGTGTAGTATAGTGGACAGTGTAGTGGTTAGTGTAGTGGTCAGTGTAGTATGGTGGTCAGTATAGTGTAGTATGGTGGACAGTGTAGTGGTTAGTGTAGTGGACAGTGTAGTATGGTGGTCAGTGTAGTATGGTGGTCAGTGTAGTATAGTGGACAGTGTAGTATGGTGGTCAGTGTAGTGTAGTGGTTAGTGTAGTGGACAGTGTAGTATGGTGGACAGTGTAGTATGGTGGACAGTGTAGTATGGTGGACAGTGTAGTATGGTGGACAGTGTAGTATGGTGGACAGTATAGTGTAGTGGACAGTATAGTGTAGTGGACAGTGTAGTATGGTGGCCAGTGTAGTATGGTGGTCAGTGTAGTGTAGTGGTTAGTGTAGTGGTCAGTGTAGTATGGTGGTCAGTATAGTGTAGTATAGTGGACAGTGTAGTATGGTGGTCAGTATAGTGTAGTATAGTGGACAGTGTAGTGGTTAGTGTAGTGGTCAGTGTAGTATGGTGGTCAGTGTAGTATGGGGGTCAGTGTAGTATGGTGGTCAGTGTAGTATGGTGGTCAGTGTAGTATGGTGGACAGTGTAGTATAGTGGTCAGTGTAGTGGACAGTGTAGTATGGTGGTCAGTGTAGTATGGTGGTCAGTGTAGTATGGTGGTCAGTGTAGTATGGTGGACAGTGTAGTATGGTGGACAGTGTAGTATGGTGGTCAGTGTAGTATGGTGGTCAGTGTAGTGTAGTATAGTGGTCAGTGTAGTATGGTGGTCAGTGTAGTATGGTGGTCAGTGTAGTATGGTGGACAGTGTAGTATGGTGGTCAGTATAGTGTAGTATAGTGGACAGTGTAGTGTAGTGTAGTGTAGTATGGTGGACAGTGTAGTATGGAGGACAGTGTAGTATAGTGTAGTATGGTGGTCAGTGTAGTATGGTGGTCAGTATAGTGTAGTATGGTGGTCAGTATAGTGTAGTATGGTGGTCAGTGTAGTATGGTGGTCAGTGTAGTATGGTGGTCAGTATAATGTAGTATAGTGGACAGTGTAGTATAGTGGACAGTGTAGTATGGTGGTCAGTATAGTGTAGTATAGTGGACAGTGTAGTATGGTGGTCAGTATAGTGTAGTATAGTGGACAGTGTAGTATGGTGGTCAAGTGTAGTGTAGTATAGTGGTCAGTATGGTGGTCAGTGTAGTATGGTGGTCAGTGTAGTATGGTGGTCAGTATAATGTAGTATAGTGGACAGTGTAGTATAGTGGTCAGTGTAGTATGGTGGACAGTGTAGTATGGTGGTCAGTATAGTGTAGTATAGTGGACAGTGTAGTATGGTGGTCAAGTGTAGTGTAGTATAGTGGACAGTGTAATGTAGTATAGTGGACAGTGTAGTGTAGTATAGTGGTCAGTATGGTGGTCAGTGTAGTATGGTGGTCAGTATAGTGTAGTATGGTGGTCAGTGTAGTATGGTGGTCAGTGTAGTATGGTGGTCAGTATAATGTAGTATAGTGGACAGTGTAGTATGGTGGTCAGTGTAGTATGGTGGTCAGTGTAGTATGGTGGTCAGTATAGTGGACAGTGTAGTATGGTGGTCAAGTGTAGTGTAGTATAGTGGACAGTGTAGTGTAGTATGGTGGTCAGTGTAGTGTAGTGTAGTATAGTGGACAGTGTAGTGTAGTATGGTGGTCAGTGTAATATAGTGGTCAGTGTAGTATAGTGGTCAGTATAGTATAGTGGTCAGTATAGTATAGTGGTCAGTGTAGTGGACAATTTAGTGTAGTGGACAGTGTAGTTCTCAGTGTAGTGGTCAGTATAGGAATCAGGTAGGTCAGTACTATTGTATTTGAAGGGACTCAGGGATAGCTAAAAGTCCGCAGGTTGGGGGGGGGGGGGGGCGCAAATTACTTGCCTTGCCCCGGGTGCTGACAACCCACGCTACGCCACTGGGAGACATTTTGTTTTTTTTTGGGGGGGGGGGCAACATGGGGGGGGGGGGGGATGTGTGCTATTATGGATGAGTAGGGTGGGTATTTGCATAGCTCCCAACTGTCCCTGATTTGGAGGGACTGTCCCTGATTTGGAGCAATGTCCCTCTGTCCCTCATTCCTCCTCATTTGTCCCTCATTTTGGTCTGATCTATATAGATGTATATAAAATGCGTTTTTTATCTATCAAAAAGTGTTTTCCAGCACTAAACCTTTCATCTGATTTCTAAATTGCTGCATTTGTAAATTCCAAAAGCCAATATAAAGGAATAGTAGTGGTAAAAAAAAAACACTTGTGGGTTTAACCAATCTTGTTTTTTTGTACAAGGCTCCTTTAAGGGGGCGTGGCAAGGGGCGTGTCCTATACCTGCATACTTTTTCTGATAGCTGTCCCTAATTCCCATCTCAAAAAGTTGGGAGGTGTGTATTTGTGCTAAGAGGGGAACTTGGGGGGGGGGGGTGGAAAAGGTGATATGGTAGAGGGGGGGATGTGTGCTAGGAAGGGACATTTTGGGGGATGGGGGGAATGTGTAGAATATGGATGAGTAGGGCTTATTTGTGCTAAGAGGGGAACTTGGGGGGGTGTACTAGAAAAGGTGATATGGTAGAGGGGGGAAGGAATTTGTGCTAGGGGGGACATTTTGTTTTTGGGGGGAGAGGGGGGGGTGTGCTATTATGGATGAGTAGGGGGTATTTGTGCTAAGAGGGTGACTTGGGGGGGGGGTTGTGATAGAAAAGGTGATATGGTAGAGGGGGGGTGAGGGATGTGTGCAAGGAAAGGACATTTTGCATTTTGGGGGATGGGGGGAATGTGTGGAATATGGATGAGTAGGGGGTATTTGTGCTAAGAGGGGAACTTGGGGGTGGGGGGTTGTACTAGAAAAGGTGATATGGTAGAGGGGGGAAGGAATTTGTGCTGGGAGGGGACATTTTGTTTTTGGGTGGCGGGCAGGGGGAGGGGGGATGTGTGGAATATGGATGAATAGGGGATATCTGTGCTAGGAGGGGAATTTGGGGGAGGGGGGATTTGTGCTAGAAAAGGTGATATGGTAGGGGGGGGAGGTATGTGTGCTAGGAAGGGACATTTTGTTTTTGGGGGGGCGAGCGGGGGGGTTTATTTGGATGAATAGGGGATATTTGTGCTAAGAGGGGAATTGGGGGGGGGGGTTGTGCTAGAAAAGGTGATATGGTAGAGGGGGGGGGGATGTGTGCTAGGAAGGGACATTTTGTTTTTTGGGGTGTGTGGAATATGGATGAATAGGGGATATTTATGCTAAGAGGGGAATTGGGGGGGGGGGATTTTTGCTAGAAAAGGTGATATGGTAGAGGGGGGAAGGAATTTGTGCTAGGATTGGACATTTTGTTTTTGAGGGGCGAGGGGGGGTGTGCTATTATGGATGAGTAGGGGGGTATTTGTGTTAAGAGGGGAACTTGGGGGGGGGTATTTGTGCTAGGATGGGGAATTGGGGGGGTATTTGTGCTAGAATGGGCAATTGGGGGTGGTATTTGTGCTAGGATGGGGAATTGGGGGGTATTTGTGCTAGGATGGGTAATTGGGGGTGGTATGTGTGCTAGGATGGGAAATTGGGGGTGGTATTTGTGCTAGGATGGGGAATTGGGGGTGGTATTTGTGCTAGGATGGGGAATTGGGGGGTATTTGTGCTAGGATGGGGAATTGGGGGGGGTATTTGTGCTAGGATGGGGAATTGGGGGGGTATTTGTGCTGGGATGGGGAATTGGGGGTGGTATTTGTGCTAGGATGGGGAATTGGGGGTGGTATTTGTGCTGGGATGGGGAATTGGGGGGGTATTTGTGCTAGGATGGGGAATTGGGGGTGGTATTTGTGCTAGGATGGGGAATTAGGGGTGGTATTTGTGCTAGGATGGGGAATTGGGGGTGGTATTTGTGCTAGGATGGGGAATTGGGGGGGTATTTGTGCTAGGATGGGGAATTGGGGGGGTATTTGTGCTAGGATGGGGAATTGGGGGGGGGGGGGGGTATTTGTGCTAGGATGGGGAATTGGGGGTGGTATTTGTGCTAGGATGGGGAATTGGGGTGGTATTTGTGCTAGGATGGGGAATTGGGGGGGTATTTGTGCTAGGATGGGGAATTGGGGGTGGTATTTGTGCTAGGATGGGGAATTGGGGGGGTATTTGTGCTAGGATGGGGAATTAGGGGGGTATTTGTGCTAGGATGGGGAATTGGGGGTGGTATTTGTGCTAGGATGGGGAATTGGGGGTGGTATTTGTGCTAGGATGGGGAATTAGGGTGGTATTTGTGCTAGGATGGGGAATTGGGGGGGTATTTGTGCTAGGATGGGGAATTGGGGGTGGTATTTGTGCTAGGATGGGGAATTGGGGGGTATTTGTGCTAGGATGGGGAATTGGGGGGGTATTTGTGCTAGGATGGGGAATTGGGGGGGTATTTGTGCTGGGATGGGAAATTGGGGGTGGTATTTGTGCTAGAATGGGGAATTGGGGGTGGTATTTGTGCTGGGATGGGGAATTGGGGGGGTATTTGTGCTAGGATGGGGACTTGGGGGTGGTATTTGTGCTAGGATGGGGAATTGGGGGTGGTATTTGTTCTAGGATGGGGAATTGGGGGTGGTATTTGTGCTAGGATGGGGAATTGGGGGTGGTATTTGTGCTAGGATGGGGAATTGGGGGTGGTATTTGTGCTAGGATGGGGAATTGGGGGGGTATTTGTGCTAGGATGGGGAATTGGGGGTGGTATTTGTGCTAGGATGGGGAATTGGGGTGGTTTTTGTGCTAGGATGGGGACTTGGGGGTGGTATTTGTGCTAGGATGGGGACTTGGGGTGGTATTTGTGCTAGGATGGGGAATTGGGGGTGGTATTTGTGCTAGGATGGGGAATTGGGGGTGGTATTTGTGCTAGGATGGGGAATTGGGGGTGGTATTTGTGCTAGGATGGGGAATTGGGGGTGGTATTTGTGCTAGGATGGGGAATTGGGGGTGGTATTTGTGCTAGGATGGGGAATTGGGGGGGTATTTGTGCTAGGATGGGGAATTGGGGGTGGTATTTGTGCTAGGATGGGGAATTGGGGTGGTTTTTGTGCTAGGATGGGGACTTGGGGGTGGTATTTGTGCTAGGATGGGGACTTGGGGTGGTATTTGTGCTAGGATGGGGAATTGGGGGTGGTATTTGTGCTAGGATGGGGAATTGGGGGGGGTATTTATGCTAGGATGGGGAATTGGGGGTGGTATTTGTGCTAGGATGGGGAATTGGGGGTGGTATTTGTGCTAGGATGGGGAATTGGGGGTGGTATTTGTGCTAGGATGGGGAATTGGGGGTGGTATTTGTGCTAGGATGGGGAATTGGGGGTGGTATTTGTGCTAGGATGGGGAATTGGGGGTGGTATTTGTGCTAGGATGGGGAATTGGGAGTGGTATTTGTGCTAGGATGGGGAATTGGGGGTGGTATTTGTGCTAGGATGGGGAATTGGGGGTGGTATTTGTGCTAGGATGGGGACTTGGGGTGGTATTTGTGCTAGGATGGGGAATTGGGGGTGGTATTTGTGCTAGGATGGGGAATTGGGGGTGGTATTTGTGCTAGGATGGGGAATTGGGGGTGGTATTTGTGCTAGGATGGGGAATTGGGGGTGGTATTTGTGCTAGGATGGGGAATTGGGGGTGGTATTTGTGCTAGGATGGGGAATTGGGGGTGGTATTTGTGCTAGGATGGGGAATTGGGGGTGGTATTTGTGCTAGGATGGGGAATTGGGGGTGGTATTTGTGCTAGGATGGGGAATTGGGGGTGGTATTTGTGCTAGGATGGGGACTTGGGGGTGGTATTTGTGCTAGGATGGGGAATTGGGGGTGGTATTTGTGCTAGGATGGGGAATTGGGGGTGGTATTTGTGCTAGGATGGGGAATTGGGGTAGGGTAATTTATGATGGGGGGATTTGGAGTGAAAGAGGAAGTGGGAAGGAATTGTGCTCAGAGACGTTATTTGAGGGTTTGTGCTAGGAGGGGCAATTTATTTTTTTATGGGTGGGGTGGGATGGAGGGAATTTCAGTGTGGGGGGGGGGGGGGCATAGATTTGTACTGGAAGGAGGGGAAATGTATGCATAGGGGGTAAGCATGCAAATTAGTGTTTGATTTTATGAAGGGGGGGGGGGGCTTTTTGCTGACACATAATGCTCATACATCTTGGAGGGGGGGGAGGGGGTTGTGAAATTTGGCATGGTCGCCCCGGTTCTACATGACCTTGTCCCGGCTCTGCATATTGGTGAACTTTCATGTATCTTTCTACATTGTTGCAATTTATTTATTTTTAATCTCAGTGGCAGATTGAGCTACATTGTTGCATGTTGGATGTGTAAATTGATATTATGTCCACACTAAGGAACTCTGCCAGGAATATTTCTCTGACTTATAAAAAAGAAAGAAATAAATGACTTGACTTGTTTTGTGGGTGTGCTTGTTCCTCGCTATATCATCGCCGGGACAATAATGACATCGGATAAAAAAAAAGAAAAAAAAGAAAACGAGCGCGCTACACTTGCCTGCTCTATAATGAAAAGAATCTCTCGCCGTCTCCGGAGAAGTAAATAGCGCTGATCGGATTACGGGACGTGGAAAAGCAGCTATTTAAATGGGCATAGCGAGGCCTTTCATGTGCCGCATGCAAACGGTTTGATTTTCTTTCCATGGAAAGCGTTTAGCGGTTTGTGGGCAGAAGCTGCAGCCCGCTCTGTAGAATTTATTGAAAAGCTGGAATTAAAGAGAGAGAGATAAAAAAAAAAAAGGCCCAGGCCACACAAAAAAATTCACCATCCTTGCAGAAGTTCGATTCCCACCTTCATTTTCCGTAAATATGGAGCCGACCGCAGCGCTGGGAGCCTGGCAGTCTACTATGAGGAGGAGGAGGAGGAGGAGGAAGGGGGACTGGCTGTGTCCTGACAATGTACAGCTGTGACTCTCAAAGTGACATGTGCTTGACCGCCAAGCAAAGTCTTTGACCCTTTCATCGAATGTGAGAGCAACTGTTAGCACTTCTGCCTTGCAGCACTGGGGCCCTCCATTGGAATCCTATTCAAGATGCTATCTGCATGGAGTTTGCATGTCCTCCCCGTGTCCATGTCCATTTCCTCCCACACTCAAAAGACAGGCTGGGAAGTCAAAAGGCTCCTCTCTACATTGGCCCTATTATGTGACCTTAGAGTGTAAGCTCTTTGAGGGCAGGGACTGATTGCACAGCAGTATGCAAGGTGCTCTAAAAATCATCGGCGCCATATAAATGCCTGCAATTAATACATATATTTAAACAATTATTAAATTTTATTTATATATATATATATATATATTGTATATGACTTTGCAGTGGATTTACTTTATTTTTTTTCTTTACAGTGTTGCTCCTAACTGACAGGGGAAAGATTTTTTTTAAATATTTTTAAATATTCTAATAATAATATAATTATAATTATACTGTATTATTATACATATATATATATATATATATGTATAATATATATATATATATATATATATATATATATATATATATATATATATATATATATATATATATATATTATATATATATTATTATATAAAAAGAACTTGCCCCTGTCAGTTTAGGAGCAACACTGTAATAAAATACAACGTAAATCCACCCAAAAGTAATATTACAGATATAGGTGGAGTCTGGTGGGTTAAAGCGGAGTTCCACACAAAAATGGAACTTCCGCTTTTCGGAACCCTCCCCCCCTCCGGTGTCACATTTGGCACCTTTCAGGGGGGAGGGGGGTGCAGATACCTGTCTAAGACAGGTATTTGCACCCACTTCCGGCATAGACTCCCATGGGAGTCTATGCCTCTTCCCGTCCCTCCGCGCTGTCTCCTGGGAAACACACAGCTCCCAGGAGAGAGCGGGGACCACTTATATTGCGCAGCACATGCGCAGTAGGGAACCGGGAAGTGAAGCCGCAACGCTTCACTTCCTGATTCCCTCACCTAGGATGGCGGCGGCAGCTGCCGAGAACCGAGCGGGTTCTCGGCGTCGCCTGCCGACATCGCTGGACCCTGGGACAGGTAAGTGGCCATGTATTAAAAGTCAGCAGCTGCAGTATTTGTAGCTGCTGGCTTTTAATATTTTTTTTTAGGCGGTGTGGGTGAACCCCCCCCTTTAAGCCACCCAGGGGCTTGTAACACATCTAAAGGATTCCAGCATCAGAATCTTTTATTATTATTCATCTATATAGCTCTGACATATACCGTAGTGCTGTACAGAGAACACCAAGCCAGTCACATCAGTCTCTGTACCAAAGGAGCTTACACTGAAATGTCCCCTCCCCCCACAGTCACACACTATTATTATTATTATACATTTATATACAGTACCCTGAAAGAGTATTCACACCCCTTGACATACCCCACATTTTGTCATGTTACAACCAAAAAACGTAAATGTATTTTATTGGGATTTTATGTGATAGACCAACACAAAGTGGCACATAATTGTGAAGTGGAAGGAAAATGATAAATGATTTCCATTTTTTTTTTTTTTACAAATAAATATGTGAAAAGTGTGGGGGGGCATTTGTATGGCGCCCCCCGGAGTCAATACTTTGTAGAACCGCCTTTCTCTGCAATTACAGCTGCAAGTCTTTTTTTTGGGGATGTCTCTACCAGCTTTGCACATCTAGAGAGGGACATTTTTGCCCATTCTTCTTCTTTGCAAAATATCTCAAGTTCTGTCAGATTGGATGGAGAGCGTCTGTGAACAGCAATTTTCAAGTCTTGCCACAGATTCTCAATGTGATTTAGGTCTGGACTGTGACTGGGCCATTCTAACACATGAATATGCTTTGATCTAAACCATTCCATTGTAGCTCTGGCTGGATGTTTCGGGTCGTTGTCCTGCTGGAAGGTGAACCTCCACCCCAGTCTCAAGTCTTTTGCAGAATCTAACAGGTTTTCTTCTAAGATTGCCCTGTATTTGGCTTCATCCATCTTCCCATCAACTCTGACCAGCTTCCCTGTCCCTGCTGAAGAAAAGCATCCCCACCACATGATGCTGCCACCACCATGTTTCACGGTGGGGATGGTGTGTTCAGGGTGATGTGCAGTATTAGTTTTCCGCCACACATAGTGTTTTGCTTTTAGGCCAAAAGTTCAATTTTGGTCTCATCTGACCAGAGCACCTTCTTCCACATGTTTGCTGTGTCCTCCACATGGCTCCTCACAAACTGCAAACGGGGCTTCTTATGGCTCGCTTTCAACAATGATTTGATAGCAACCTTGCGCCAATATCTAATAATTGTGCTAATTAAGCTGCTCCCCAAAGTGCTCATAGAATGCTTACTGTGCAATGAATTAGAGGTGACAGTAGGGGGCGCTGTGACTATTAAGTAAATAAATTAATTCCTATGTCTACCGATTTGTGAACAGATGCAGTAATACATAAAATATATCAACATCTAATCGGTGAAATTCTATAATAAGTAAGAAGAAACACATAATAGAAGATAAAAATAGAAAAAGTCCATAATTCTCAGCGAATGTTCCAATAAAAAAGACGTGATTGATTCAATCAATTAGTGAAGATATCCTCCACCGCTTATAAACATCCAACAACACCCAACGTGCTCCAGCTCTTCTAAAATATTCTGCTCACCAGACAGCCATGACCAAAAACAAGGTCAGAATTCGATTATGCTGCAATCCTGCAGCCTGGGGTGGAGTCTTGAACTAGCCAACACTGTGCTCTCCTCTCCCCCACAACGGGTACATGAGTTGAGAAAAGACAAGGAGGATCCAATAGTGTAATATTGCTTGGTTTATTAAAACATTTAAAAAATAAACATTTCCTGCTTACATTAATAAGTGCCTGTGTCCCGACACTGGATGGTAAAGTGTGTGTGTGGCCAGATGGATGCCACGAGATGCCCTGCCCGCGCTGGGAATTGGCGTGCATTCCACCACAGCTAGAGACAGAACCGGAAGCTGGGACCCGGAAGTGACGTGACCGGAAAGGCATCCACGCGAACACCGTTAAAGTCTATGGGACGCGAACGTGAAAAATCAGTGCTCATTTCAAAGGCTTATATGCATGGTATTGCCATAACAAGTGTTTGGGGATCCGGGTCCTGCCCCAGGGGACATGTATCAATGCAAAAAAAGGTTTAAAAACTGAATTTTTTTCGGGAGCAGTGATTTTAATAATGAATCAATAAGTGAATCAATAAAAATGAAATATCTCTTTAAATATCATGCTTGGGGGTGTCCTTAGTATGCCTGTAAAGTAGCGCATCTTTCCCATGTTTATAACAGTACCACAGCAAAATAAAAGTTCTAAAATAATGTCATTTAAAACTGCTCGCGGCTGTAATGTATTGTCGGATCCCGGCAATGTAGATAAAATACCAAAAATATAAAAAATAATGGCGTGGGTGTCCCCCCCCAAAATCCATACCAGGCCCTTCAGGTCTGGTATGGATATTAAGGGAAACACCGCACCAACATTTAAAAAAAATGGCGTGGGGTCCCTTATACTCTGAACAGCAGTATATATATACTATACGGCCTGCCCGATATACTCTGCAGAAAAATTGGGCCTTAGGTGTTGGTGGTACCAGAACACTGTAACCCCTCACAGATACTCATGTTGGGTGCAGGAACGAGTCCTGCTGTGAAATATTATATCAAAAGCTGTAATTACATGCCCCTGTTAAACGGGGGCATAAAAATTGGGCCATTGGTTTTGATGGCTCCAGAACACAGTAAGCCTTCACAGTTACTCTTATTGGGCGCTGGAACGGGCCCTGCTGTGAAACATGACTGCCAGTTTCTTGTCCTTCTTGGGCACCGCCTCTCTCTGGGCTCACGTTACTCCCTTCCTCCACCTGGGAACCAACATCGGAGCCTTCTAATCGCTGCGCATCCTCCAGCAGCATGTACCCGACACTGTGGTCGAATAGTTCTGGGGACTCCTCCATGCATGATGGTGGGGCTACGGAAGGAGTGACTCTGGACAAGGAGCCGGTGGAATAGGCCGCTTTGGCAGCTGCGTTGGAAGGCAAACTACTCTGAGCCTGGGTGACAGAGGATGAGGAGGATGAGGATGGCTATGTTATCCACTCCACCAACTCTTCTGCATGTTGTGGTTCAATAACATGGCCAGCAGCAGAAAAAAAGGACAAGAGTGCCCCGTGGCCACCTGCAAAGGATGCACCATGTCCACGACCACCAACGTTGACTGTAGACCCGGAGGCTGCATGCCCTCTTTTATTAGCCTGTGAGCATCTGCCTCCTCTTCGTGGCCTTCCGGGCATGATGTATTTTTTGTTTTGCAACACCACACTACACTGTATTAGAAACTGTACAATGGCTGCACTGTATTGTATACTGTGTACACCACCAGAAGTGTAGTAGAAACTGTACAGACTGTATATATGTATATATATATATTAATACACCGCCTGACATCTATTAGAAACTGTACATGCTGTATTAGATATTGTGTACATCGCCTGTACTGTATTAGCAACTGTACACCACACAATGCACTGTAGATATAGGCCACACTGTACGCAGAGTATATATAGATATATATATATATATATCTATATATACACACTAGACTGTATATATATATATATATATATCTATATATTAATACACCGCCTGAAGTCTATTAGAAACAGTACACCACTGAATGCACTGTAGATATAGGCTACACTGGATGCAGAGTATATATATATATACAGTATACTAGACTGCCTGCACTGAGTATAGAGTAAACACTGAATATATAGTCTATGCAAAGTATCTCTCTCCCTCTCTCTCTCTCTCTCTCTCTCTCTCTCTCTCTCTCTATATATATATATATATATAGAGAGAGAGAGAGAGATACTAGACTGACTGTATATATATATCAAATACACTTCCACTAACTGAATAAACTGCCTGCTTAATCTAACTCCAGCTATCTCTCCGTCCACACCAACAACACTACACACGGCCTCCGTGTAAGCAACCTTATATAGTGTGGGGCATGGACTTAGTCCCCCTGAGCCATGATTGGCCAAAGGCACCTTTGGCCAATTATGGCTCTCTCAGCAGAGCGCACTGTGATTGGCCAAAGCATGCAGGTCAGGTGCATGCTTTGGCCAATCATCATACAGCAATGCACTGCGATCTTGCAGTGCACTATGAGGCATTCCACGGCGCTAGAATTTTCCGCGAATGCCCCATATGTTCGGTTTGTTTTAGAACAAGCGAACACCCGATGTTCGAGTGGAACTTACGCTTGACTCAAACCGCGGGCTCATCCCTATATGAGAGGAGTTATCCTCCAATACTGCACCCGAGCTAAAAAACGACACTCTCAACGCTTGGATACTATCCTCTCTGAGATCTACAACTTATGCCGCGTACACACGGTCGGACTTTTCGTCTACAAAAGTCCAACGGACGCTGACGGACTAAAGCTGGCTGGTAATCCGATCGTGTGTGGGCTTCTCCGGACTTTCAACTGACTTTTTTAGCCTCAAATCCGACGTACTTTAGATTTGAAACATGCTTCAAATCTTTACTTCGTAACTACGACGGACCCCGAAATCCGCTCGTCTGTGTGCTAGTCCGACGGACAAAAAGCCACGCTAGGGCACCTATTGGCTACTGGCTATGAACTTCCTTATTTTAGTCCGGTGTACGTCATCACGTAAGAATTCTACGGACTTTTGTGTGATCGTGTGTAGGCAAGTCTGTTCGTTAGAAAGTCCGCCGCAAGTCCGTCGAAAGTCCGCCGAAAGTCTGCCGGAAGTCTGTCGGACAGGCTGTCTGACTTTTGTAGACGAAAAGTCCGACCGTGTGTACGCGGCATTAGAGGTACTTAATAAAGCCCACCCAGACTCCAAGCGCTCCACCACACTCTCTAAACTCTGATCAGACCTCAGAGGCCTCTTATTTGAGCAGTTTGATAAGTCAGCGAGAGCCCTGAAGGTTAAGCACTATGCTAGTGGTAACAAAGCGAGCATATTATTGGTCCATAGATTAAAAGCCCAACAAGTTTAAACCAAAATTTCACACCTCATTAATCCTTGCACCAACCACAAAATAATCAGTCCTCAGGATATTGCCAACTCTTTTGCTGACTACTACAGCTCCTTATATAATCTCAAAAATGATCCCCTTACTCCCCAACCTACTACTCAAGCTATAGACAGTTTTCTAGCTTGGCTGTAGCTTCTATCCCTATCTCAGGAATGCCCCATTCTCTGCAGACAAAATCTTAAAAATAATAGATTCACTACCTCAAGAGAAAGCCCCAGGCCCTGATGGTTTCAACCCTGAGATGTTGAAAGCATATGTGGTAACTATACTTAAAGAGGAGTTCCACCCAGGGGGGCCATCAAAAAAAAAAAAAAATTAAAAGTCAGCAGCTACAAATACTGCAGCTGCTGACTTTTAATTGGACACTCACCTGTCCCTGGGTCCAGCGATGCGGGGGGATCGAAGCCCCGCTCGTCCCCCCCCTCCGCTCGTCGGCGCCGGCATTTCAACTGTGGGCGCCGGGCTGTGGCTTCACAGCCTGGCACCCACTGCGCATGCGCGAACGGCGCCGCGCGCCGTGATTGGCCGCTCAATCACCTGGGACCTGTAATGGGTCCCAGATGATTGACAGGAGGGAGGGAGCAGAGCGGAGCCCTTCCTGTGCCGAGGAGGAAGTGATGTCACCAGCCCAGGCTAAGGAACAGGCAGACTACGAGGGACCACCTAGCAACAGGCATTTAGAGGTAAGTGAAAAAAAAAAAATATCCAAATGTTTTTTTGTTTTTTTTTTTAGAATTTTTCCAGGTAGCTTTGTTTTTTGGGTGGGACCCCACTTTAAGCCTGGCAAGGTACCAACAACCCCTGCCAAGTTTAGGCCCATATCCTTACTCAATTCTGATGTTAAAATATATGCAAAGTTATTAGCTAGTCTAAAAATATATATATATATATATGTACAGGGAGTGGCGCTGTGCATGAGGGAATAAATAATAATCTACTGGTTACAGTTTTAGTGCCTATAAATCATAATAGGAAAAAAACATAGTGTGAATAAATTGGATTAGATATGTATCCCACATGGGGATTAGTGACTACCAGTGGGATGGGTGTGTCCCATACACAATAACCGCTGATAATCTCAAATAGTGTTGTATGTTGTGTATTACTAGGTGCCAAAGTGTCAAATGTAATCCAATTGAGTGTTCCAGCCTCTGCGGGAATAGACTCAGGTGATTGAAATATAAGAGGGGGTATCCACACCCTCTAAAGTGCAGTGCTAAAAAATATATTTAATATAAATATACACCCAAATATATGAACTAAATAAATATACATATGTGCAAAATATAATTCCAATAGATGAGGAATATAAATTTAAGATTGAGTAGTGAATAGTAAATTAATTAATAAATAATGATGGGTATACCACAATTCATAAGCAGCATGAGATCATATGTGAAAACACAAAAATGAAAGTGAAAAGTCCAGTTCCAAAAAAATTCATATAGTATCTTCCACCCGACGACTTCCAAACTCTCTAGACATACAATCCCCCTGTTGTGATTCCACTCACCGGAACGCTATACCCCTGCAGGGGTATAAGCATAAGATGTTTCCACTCAGCCGATCAGATCCGGATGCCGATCGAATCCTGGTATCCTCTTGCCTCTGATTTCCCAGTCCAGATCAGCCTCTCCAACCGGACAGCAGGACGGGGGAACTGGATAATCCCCTAGTGTACTCCTCTCTCCAGCCGGACATCCGCTCCAAGGATTTAGTATGTAATAAAAGGAATTATATCCACATAGCGTAACTCCTTTTTAAAAGTTTATTAAATAAAAAACGACATACAATCCAAAAATAAAATTGCTTCAAGGGATGGATTTAAAAACGGGGGAGAAAAGTTATATATGAGGAGCTAGCAAGCTCACTGGCTCCCCTTGCTGTCCCGGGACGCAGCGTTGTTCGTAACCACCGCTTGCGTTCCACCGGTCACACAGCAGAAACCACAGCGGCAGGAAGTGACGTTGTGCGTGCCAAGATAGTCCCGCCTTACGCGTTTCGTCATACGGACGTCATCGGAGGCGCTGCCATCTTGGTCCTCTCAACGCCTTATATCTGGGTGCAGTACATACCATGGCCAATCGCGCACCAAATGTCGTTTGACGGACAGAGTGCAAGGCCAATTCAGAAACCGCCTAAACTTCGGAGAGGAGAGCCAAACCCATTCATTTTAGACCTCACTAAATGAGGAAAAACAGTATACGGACAGGTGGCATCTCGCTAGACACCATCTAGTGGAGAATTTGTATATATATAATGGAATGGCGGCCATGGGAAATTGTATTTGCAAACCAGATATTAGCCGGTAAAACTAATTTATAACATTTTACGTCACATAAATGAAATAAATATATTACTTCACAAATGCTCGGGAAAGATATGTTGAAAATAGGTTTAAGAAGGAAATTTTTACATAAATATAATTATATGCTATAAAGAATAAAAATTATTGTAGAAATAGAAATAAAATTACAAATAAAAATACATGAATCGGTTTAATAGTGTACCAATAGGGTTATAACTAACCCTATTCCATAAAAACTTATTAAATATGTGAAATTAGATCAGTTAAAATGTGCAATTTGTAGGATTAAAAAGGAGTAGGACCTAATTGTGTGGTGTTTTTTAACCATACTCGTTATGCATCCCAGACATGATTGTTATATATTCAAAAATAAGTATGAACTGGAGGGGGTATCCCAACTAGTAAATAAGAAACAAAGACCCCTTACGTGTAGTTAATCCATACATTATAGGAAAGATTGGTGATATAGGGAACTCAGAAATAAATTGAGAGCGCCTATAAAACCTATTCGAATTAGAAGCCTATTTGCAATAATTCTTAAAAATAAGGTAAAGGAATATTAAGAATTATGCATATGTTAAATTAGTAGTTTTGAAAGTGGAATAAACCAATAATAAAAGATAGTAGAAAAAAGGGGGCATCCATCTAAAAATTAGATAAAAAGCAGTTCAGATCGATGTCCACATTCAATCCCCTAGGAACCAGACTCCCTAAACGGTATATCCATTTAGTTTCGTTCTGAGAGACTTTTATTCTTTTCTTGCCTCCTCTCCAATGGTCTTTTGTTAGTGGAATCACAACAGGGGGATTGTATGTCTAGAGAGTTTGGAAGTCGTCGGGTGGAAGATACTATATGAATTTTTTTGGAACTGGACTTTTCACTTTCATTTTTGTGTTTTCACATATGATCTCATGCTGCTTATGAATTGTGGTATACCCATCATTATTTATTAATTAATTTACTATTCACTACTCAATCTTAAATTTATATTCCTCATCTATTGGAATTATATTTTGCACATATGTATATTTATTTAGTTCATATATTTGGGTGTATATTTATATTAAATATATTTTTTAGCACTGCACTTTAGAGGGTGTGGATACCCCCTCTTATATTTCAATCACCTGAGTCTATTCCCGCAGAGGCTGGAACACTCAATTGGATTACATTTGACACTTTGGCACCTAGTAATACACAACATACAACACTATTTGAGATTATCAGCGGTTATTGTGTATGGGACACACCCATCCCACTGGTAGTCACTAATCCCCATGTGGGATACATATCTAATCCAATTTATTCACACTATGTTTTTTTCCTATTATGATTTATAGGCACTAAAACTGTAACCAGTAGATTATTATTTATTCCCTCATGCACAGCGCCACTCCCTGTACATATATATATATATATATATTTTTAGATTTAATCTTTGAGGGTACCAGTGAGTATCCTCTGTTTATATAGGGGGGCTGCAGTTGCAAGCATACCCTGGAGCGCGGATCTTCTGGCTATAACCATTATTAGCTAGTCGCTTGTTTGACATCCTTCCAGAAATAGTTAAACCGAACCAGGCAGGATTTACTAAAGGAAGACAAGCTTCCGATGCCACCAGGAGGATTGTTAATCTCCTACACCTGGCTGGGTCCAGTCTTTGGATTCGGAGAAGGCTTTCAATAGGATCTACGGGGGCTATATGGAAAGAGTTTTGACAAAATTTGGCTTTCAAGGCCCTATTCTCACAGCTATCCTGGCCCTCTGCTCTTGCCCCTCAGCTCAGGTGTATACCTCTAACCTTTTATTGAACCCCTTTAACATCACAAATGGAACCTGGCAGGGGTGTCCCCTCTCTCCCTCCATATTTAACCTACTAATTGACCCGCTGGCTGAAGCTGTACGTTCGCACCCCCAGATCCAAGGCTTCCACATAGGTCAGTATACCCACACAATCAATTTATTCGCTGATGACATTATCCTACTCCTCACCCATCCAATCACCTCCTTACCCCCTGCTCACCAACTCCTTTCACAATTCAGCGCAATTTCCTACTACAAGGGGAATTGCTCTAAATCTCAAATTCTTGACCTAAATGTCCCTAAGGAGCAATGAATGTCCCTACAAGACTCGTTCCCATACACATGGAGCTCTCAGGGTGTTCCATATTTGGGCATCACCCTCACTTCACACACATCGCAACTAGCGTCCTGGAAACTTTGACTCCCTATGTAAAAAATGGACCCAAGAATTCGCTCATTTTGTCAGAAACCATGAAATCAGACTGAGACAGAAGTACAGTTAAATCACACTTGTTTAATAACAAAAGTAAAAAGAACAAACATAGTCAAAACATGGCCAAAGTTCAGTAACCGGAACGGATAGTCAGCCAAGCCAGAAGTCAGGGATCAATGTAGTGGAACAGCAAGCAGGATCTGGAGCCAGAAGGGATGCCAGCAAAGCAAGTCTTGAACAGGACAGCCACCCCAGTTCACATCTGTTTGCTGATTCCTTTATCGTATTTATGAAGTCACAATGGAGCTTATTAAATAATATTAATTAGTATAAAATTAATTGGTATAAAAGTCTGATCATGAAAACATTAACTGATATAAAAAATATTCCCAAAGTCCCCACAACCTTTGGGTAACATGTTGTTGCTCTTTCAATGTCCATTCTGTTCCTTCCTCATTGTACTACCTGTTTTCTCCCTCCCTATTCGCTGATATCCCCCACTGCAGCCGGTGTCAGGACAGGAAGGTGACATATGACAGCTCAGCCTGTGCCGTGGACTGTGGGTGGTCAGCATGGTCCCAGTGGACACCATGTGACACAACATGTGGAGCGGGCATGCAGGAGCGATTCAGGTACATAGCCGTGTAGAACACTGGACAGTTATATGTGTATTGCTGAGGTAACAAGAAGAGGCATTCTACTTTCCCTGCCACTGAGGGACACAGACAGTTTTTTATCTTTGGGTTATACTGCCACCTACAGGAAGATTGGACACTGGCAAAAAAAAAAAACCATTAGGCCTAGCGTAGGATAACCCCTCCTACTACCAGGATGCCTCGTTTTTTTTTTGTTTTTTTTTGCTAGTGTAGTAGGAGGATGGACGTCTTTTTCTCATCTCTGCAACTGTCAGAAACCATGAAATCAGGCCGAGACAAAAGTACTGTTAAATCACACTTGTTTAATAATAAAAGTAAAAAGAACAGATGTAGTGTCAGCAAAAGTTCAGCAACCGGAACGGATAGTCAGCCTAGCCAGAAGTCAGGGATCAATGTAGTTTAATAGCAAGCGGGATCTGGGGCCAGAAGGGATGTCTGCAAAGTAAGTCTTGAACAGGATCACAGGAGATTGTTTCTGTGATGTTGACCAAGGCGAAGGCAGAGATCCTCTTAAGTAGGCAGCTTAAGTAGGCAGGACTGACGAGCAGGATATCATCAACAGGTGAGTAACTGTGGAGAGATAGGAGCTGGCAATTAGCCGACAGCTGAGCGGTCAGCTCTGAGAAGGAAGGGCTGAGCCCAACCCTGACACATTTATATAAATTTGAACTGTCTTGGTCCGGACGTTTGGCATCCTTTAAGATGCTCCTCCTTCCCCAGATGCTCTATTTATTCAGGACGTTAGCTGTCCCCTTTTCATCTAAGCAGTTACTTATATTATAAAATATTTATTTGGCAAGATAAAAGGGCAAGGTGCTCTCCATCCCTCCTGATGAAGCATAGAAGAGTAGGAGGTATGGGTCTGGTAGATGTGAAAGACCATTATTTAGCATCCCGTCTAGACCAGATTAAACACTGGTTTAACCCCGCTAAACGCCCCCCCCCCCCCCCCCCCGGGTGGCAAATGAACTGAATCTACTCAAGTCCTCAGATCTCGGCAGCCTATTAATGGCTGATATATGGCAGCTTATTCCACTGAAAACATCTCACCACCAGTTAGAGCCTCCTTAGTTGCTTGGAGAGCTCTTCACACCACCCCCTACCCAGAGAGCTTTGATACTTCCCTACACATTCCTATTGATGCCCTACACTACATTATACCGAATATCTCCTTACAACCTTGGATGTTAAAAGGGGTCCAGGTACTCGAGGATATAACTATCAAAGGTAAACTGCAAGATTGGGAGGGGCTCCAGAGGAGATTTGGGCTAAGTTCTACTGACCACTATACTTACTGCATGTTACAACACCTCATACAAAATTCCCCAGCCCCGGACATACAGCTACCTAAACTACTTCTAAACTTCTTCCTCTCAACCCCTCCCAAAAGCAAAGGAATCTCCCTTATTTATAATTCTTTACATGAGAAATTAACCTTTTTTAAATGAAAACCCTTCCAAAAATGGGAAGCGAACTTGGGCTCCACCTTCTCCGCCTCACAGTGGAGTACCTCTTTCAGAACAATTTATAAGGCCACTCACTGTGTAGAACACTGGAAGTTGACCCAAAAAATTTCCCTGCGTTGGTATTGTACCCCATTACGATTGGCCCAGATCGCCTCTGCACAATCCCCCCTGTGTTGGCGAGGTTGTAGTCAAACTGGAAATCTTATTCACATGTTTTGGTCTTGCAAGTGTAGTGTGAGATTCTGGAAAAAAAGTATTTCATATAATCTCTGAGATTACGGGTGCAATAATTTCTCCCACTCCGAAGTTGGAGATCCTGAATCTAGGCATCAATGCTGTGCCTCATCCTATGCGCACTGTTGTAACACCCATCCTTAGCGCTGCTACACTCACGATTTGCAGACATTGGAAAACCCAGGAGGCCCCTAACCCCGTCGGAAGTATGAGCTATTACTAAGCTTCACCATTCCTATGAGCGTACCTTGGCTGCCTGGAATGGACAAATGAATAACTTTGATTCTCTCTGGGAATCCTGATCTACTTGGATTTCTGATTGATTTTGCAACGCACATTGTATCTAAAACTGTTAGGGTCGGTTCACACTAGGAGGACTTGTCAGGCGACCTAGCCGCCTGACAAGTAGCGTCCCGCTCTGTACAATGGAACCGTTCTAATCGGAGCGACGCAAGTCGCTCCGACTTAGAAAAAGGTTCCTGTACTACTTTGGGGGCGACTTGAGGCGACTTGCATAGACTTCTATATAGAAGTCGTTTTGCAAGTCGCCGCCCCTGTCGTGTCCAGGTCGCCTGAGGCAGTCGCGCTGCAAGTCGCGCTGCTTCAGTGTCAACCGGGGCTTATGGATCATATTGTAAAGTAGGATTTGGTGAAATGCGGTAACGGCTGCTGTGCTAATCTTTGTACTCCTTTCTTCTATCAATGTTCTACTGTTACTATCATATGCGTTTCTGCCAAGGATGGTCTAAAACCAAATAAAGAGTTAATGATAAAAAAAAAAAAATTTAAATTATGTATAAGAAGAGGTGAACTTTAGTAAATACAGAATTAGGTGAACCAGAGATATAACGTAAATGGATAAAGTTTTCAACCTAGCCTTGACAACTCTTGTAGAGGCCATCATTTTCCCGTGCTGTAGCAAATTGGATCATGCTTTTCTGGGGGGTTTTTCGCCTTCATCTGGATCAACTGTGGGTATAGGACTTAGTATATGGGATTGTATGATATTTTTTATTTTTTTATTTTTTATGGTTGAACTAGATGGACTCGTCTCTTTTTTTAACCTGAAACTATGTAACTATATATACTTAGGTCTACCTCAGAATAAGCTTTCCTAATTGTCCTTCCATGTGATGGATGACCAGTTGACCAGTAAGGAACCTTGAAAGATGAGGGGGGCCAGGATTTCATTAAACTTACAGGAAAAGAAGTTTCATAACTTTAGCCATCTATATCTTTGGATCTAATGGTTGTTTTGACACCTACTATTTTTAAATTGCCCAAAAGGTTTAATGTGTTCTTTTTGCGGGAAACCTAAATCCAGCATCCATCAAAAAAGCATCCATCTTCCATCCATGCTAAAGATGATCCAACAATGTACTGAACCTGGTGGTTCTATTTTTATGGACACTGAGTGTACCGTACTAGTTCCAGACCTGAGTGTGCTTCCATCTCTCTATGGTATTTGTGTTCCTCCTGTGGTTATATCATTCAGTCAGGCCACCCTGCCTGGTGTCTGGCTACAGGTGGTTTTCTAACCAACGTCTTTTGCTATATTTAAACCTAAGGTCGATAAATGTGCTGAATTTCCTGATGCAAAACTAAATTGTTCTGCTGCGGGCAGACGAGATAGAGGTGACACAACACACCTACTGGAGGGAGACCATTAAAATGCAGAGTCTGTTGTCTCCCAGGGGGCAGGATCCAACAAGGAACCGTCTTCTACTTCTTATAGCAATGACGAAAAGGACAGGAGTACAAGCTACGGGATGAATCAATAACTTCTTTTTTTTTTTCCTGTGCTGTCTATAGGATATTTATGCACAGAAGGTCTTTTTAATAACCATCTGAATTTATTGGGATACTCTGCTATGGAAAATTTAGAATTGTTTAAAGTTAAAATTGTTCTAAAATTGCCAATATTATAAATTTAAATTTTTGATTTTACTAAGAAAAAAAAAACACACTCCACAAAGTCACCTTTAAGGTTCTGAGGATGTTTAGCAAACATTTTGGAGACACTTACTTGAATTTTTTCTAAACGGGGGAACGGGGGGACTGCCAATACTATAATCATAAGAACAGTTCCTGAGCAGCTTCATATTAGGGATGATGGAACCCATGTTCGGTCTGAATTTTACATGTGTAACCAGGTGCTGGCACAAGGGCCCCTTTAATAACCACTTGACGACCAGGCATTTTCTGGCACTTTTTGTTTTACTGTAACTGTGAAAATATTTTTTTTTTTTTTTCTGCTAGAAAATTAGTCAGAACCCCAAACATTATTTATTTTTTTTTTAAAAAGCAGAGGCCCTAGAGAATAAATTGGTGGGTTTTGCAATTTTTTATGTCACATTTTTTTGCGCAGCTGTTTTTTAAACGCAATTTTTAGAAAAAAAATCACTTTTTAAAAAAATTTTAATGCAAAAAAAAAAAAAAAAAACACAATACATAACCCATTTTTTTTGTAAATATAAAAGATGTCACGCCGAGTAAACGGTTACCAAACATGTCACGCTTTAAAATTGCGCACGCCCCCACAACAGTGACAAACAACGTACATTTTAGACATGTGCAGTGCTGAAAAATGTTTTCGTTTCATTTTTTTTGTGTTTCGGGTCATTTGTTATGATCGCAATTCGTAAATTTGTAAATTCGAAAATTCGTAAATTCCTAAATTCGAAAATAAGAAAGAAAATCAGAAAATTTGAAAGAATGAAAATTCTAAATAATAATAACTAACTAATAATAACTAACTATTAAATTATAGGTATTGGAAGTTCCTTTCAAATTTGGCTGTTGGTGAACGTAACGAATACAAATTTATCCGAAGTTACGAATGATCCGAAATAAGAAATGCCGCATCTAAACAAATGAAACTAATCTAATTATTAAAAAATAATAATAATAAAAAGTTTTTAGTATTATTATTTATAATTAATAATTCGTTACGTTCCACTCGTTGAGATGCGGCATTCATTATTTCAGATAATTCGTAACGTCGGATAAGTTCGTATTCGTTAAGTTCACCAACAGCCAAATTTGAAAGGAAATTCCAATACCTATAATTTATTAGTTAGTTATTATTTCAGATTTTCTAATTTTCGTGTTTTCGGATTTTCAAATGTAAGAATTTTCAATAAATTTGTAAATTCGTAACATTTGTAAATTCGTATTTTCAAATATTCAAATTTACGAATATTCGGAAAAAATTGTTAAATGGGTTTTTGTTAATTCGGATGTTTCCAAATTAACAAATTTGTCGAAATTCGTTAAAAAACTAATTCTGAACGAAACGAATTGCACATGCTTAATAAATTTAACTCTCCATAGGCGACGCTTTATAGGTTACCAGTTTAGATGTACAGAGGAGGTCTGGTGCTAGAATTACTGCCCATGATCCAACATTTGCAGGGATACCTCACATGTGTGGGGCGATTGTGATTTGTGTGTGCGTGCGGGACCGATGTACAAGTTTACATGTACAATGCACTAGCACCGGGGGACAGGGGCACTCTAAATTTTTATTTCTTTTAATTATGAATTAATTTTATTTAATTTATGTTTATTTTTAAAATGTTTCTTTAAAAAAAAAATGTTTTAACACTGTTATTGCTGTCACAAAGAATGTAAACATCCTTGTGACAGTAATAGGCACATGACGGATACTCTTTATGGAGGGATCTGAGGTCTATAAGACCCCAAATCTTTCCTTTGCACTTGAAAGCATTCAAAACGCCAAGATCAGCATTTTTGAAAACTTTAGATTTCCAAAAATTGCGCAGTTTAGATGCCGGTAAACCCAAAGTGATGTCATGCCATTGCTTCCTGGTTACCATAGCGGAGACCCGATCAAAGCCCATCCAGGCTTTCTTCGGGTCCCTGACTAGCCGGTCGGGACGTCCCCTCCCACTGCTTGTAATAACAACCGAGTGGCTGCTAAGCCACATCGATTGTTTTTACAAGAGAGTTGACCATCGGCTCTAAAAACGGTAATGGGGGCAGGCATCACCCCGGTACAACCACTTGAAGTCAAATGACGTACCAGGTACGTGATTTGGCTGCAAGTGGTTAAGGTGAATAAGGCAAAGATGAACTTCACAGAATTATTATTGTGGGACATGTCCGCCTGCTATGCTCCTATTGACTCTTTATGTCCTCCCCTGATTGGTCGATATTGGACTATGAGTAGGAGATTCTGTTAAGAAAAGGACTGTGGGAGGTGTAGTTTGCATCATGGCGGTGAAGAAACTATAGTTTTTAGGGAGCTATGCAGCCCAAGCAACAGCACCCCAGTGTTCCAGTGCAGGTTTGCCGGTCTTCTTCAGCAGTACAGAGCAGGTTCGCTGAAGCTCAATCCATCGATCCATGAGGGGGCCCTCTGCCAATGTCATCCAAGGCTGAAGCGCACAATTGGTGAGAGGGTAGTCAACCCATTAGACATGCTGTACAGCAGGAATTGAGACGTTAGCCTTACACGGCCTTATCTTCCTGCTCCCTAGGCATTGCCTGCTTGCTTAGTCTACCACTACCATATCATCCACCCAGGATTGCCCCGTTAATCCAGAACTACCCGTACCTCCTCCTGAACCTGTTGCATTTTTGCTACTGTTTAGGTTCTTCTGCAAATTAGTTCCCCCAAAGACCTCCTTAATAATTTGTCTTCTTGAACCAAAGGCAGACGAAAGCCACCAAGCATCACCACTTGTGCACCACTGTAAGGGCCCCAACAAAGCCGGCAGAAATAACAATTTTGTGATTACACTATTCTGTCTCACAGTACTTTGCAAAGATCTTACCATCCACTTCTTTTCTATTTCCACTGAGTATTGCTTTTTTCTTGTATAGTAAAGTCCTGCAGGCAGACTTGGACCTAGCAGGGTCACTACCAGTGGCGGACCGTCTATTAGGGGCACACGTGCACCACCCCCCATCCATGCGCCCGGCCCCCTGATCTACATACAGGGCACCAGACCATGGATACCAATGGGGGGGGGTTTGAAGCACGTGATTAGAGCCAGAGAATCTAAGAGGCTTCACAAAAGGGTGGGCTTGAGGCGCTGAGACCCGTTTCCCGATTGGTCGAAAGGAGAAGCGATGTTATTGGCCAAGGAGGAGGAGTAGGAGGGGGCAGATGTGTGGCCAGGGGAGAAGCAGGGGAAGACCGAAGGAGCCACCAACAGCCACTCTAAGGATGGCTCACCATCCAGTATCCAGTTCAGCCATTCAGCACTCCCCGGCTCAAGGAGGAAAGATTGGAGTCTGGGTGTCAGAAACCATGAAACCAGACCGAGACAGAAGTACAGTTAAATCACACTTGTTTAATAATAAAAGTAAAAAGAACAAATGTAGTCAAAACATAGCCAAAGTTCAGTAACCGCAACGGATAGTTAGCCAAGCAAGAAGTCAGGGATCAATGTAGCGAAACAGCAAGCAGGATCTGGAGCCAGAAGGGATGTCAGCAAAATAAGTCTTTAAACAGGAACTCAGGAGATAGTCTCTGTGATGTTGACCAAGGCGAAGGCAGAGATCCTCTGGACTGGACGGCTTAAGTAGGCAGGACTGACAAGCAAGATATCATCAACAGCTGAGTAACTGTGGAGAGAGATGGGAGCTGGCAATTAGCCGACAGCTGAGCGTCCAGTTTAGAGAATGAAGGGCTGAGCCCAGCCCTGACACTGGGCAGGACAGAGGTAAGGAGGTATTCCGTCTCCCGTGGAGGCGGAGGGGGGGTGGGTGTTCCCCGCATTAATGTCCATCTCACGCCGAATTGTCGAGCACCAGACACCACTGGTCACTAAAAAATCTAATGGCAGTGAAGCCCCCGGCTAGTTATACTATTCTTCGTTAAGCTGCCCTTATTGTGCACTCTGTGATCACAGTTTAAGCTGATCGGGGTGTATGGTGAAAACTGGACCAGGTACTACTGGTGTTGCTCCGTGCATGTCATTTTGGTATAGAAGTACTATGTATAGGAACAGGTGTTATAGCATTTTGGTCACAGTTTTGTTTTACCTTGCTTTATTTGACCAATCCATTTCTAATACACACAGTGTTAACCTAATCTGGTGTTCATTCCATTGAGTTAGGGGTGTGTCAGATTGGGTAAGGCAGTAGGCCTTATCAAGCTAGCGTCTCCTACGGGCGTGCGCTGTTTGGAATTCGGCAAAAGGCCAAACTAAATCAGTAATTGGCCAAGCAGATCCTCTGGCTGTAAGTGAACCATTTATGGCATGTGGTACCCCAAAACATTTGTACCAGACAGGTCTGGTATGGATTATAAGGGGGAACCCATGCAAAAAAACAAGCAAAAAAATGGTATTGGGCCCCGCCCCCCCCCAATTTTCAAGTAGGAACACCATTCAAACATATTCACACTAGGCACTTATCTGAGCATGCGGCCTGGCTGGTTAGGAAAAGAGGGAGGGGAGTTTGTGTACCCTCACCTGAACCATACCAGGCGACATGCCCTCAACATCAGGGGGTACCTTGCCAGGGGGAGACCCCCCTGACAAAACACTTTGTCCCAATGTTGATGAGAACAAGTGCCTCTTCCCCACAACCCTGACCCAGAGGCTGTGGGGGTCTTATTGGACCTTGGAAGTCCCTTTTTAAAAAAAAGGGGAACCCAAGATACTGCTCCACCCAATTGAATGGCTGCTTGAAAACCCCCACAACCACCAAGTCAGGGTTGTGGGGAAGAGACCCTTATCCTCATTAACATGGGGAAAAGGTGCTTTGTCAGGGTGCGGTCTCACCTGGCAAGGTACCCCCTGATGTTAAGGGCATGTGGCCTGGTATAATTCAAGTGGGTAGACACACGCTCACCCCCCCTCCCTTCCTGGCCAGCCAGGTTGCATGCTCAGATATGTGCCTGGCATGAATATTGGTGACAACATGCTTTTCTTTTCTTATTTTTTGCATGGCGTTCCCAATTGAAAATATTGTGAATATTGGGTGGGGCACACTTTTCTTTTCTTGTCTTGTTGTCTTCCTGGCAAGGTAGTCTCCCCAGGTTCGGGGGAATGTGGCCTGGTATAGTTCAGAATGCTCAGCACACTTCCCCCCCCACCTTTCCTGGCCACCTAGGCTGCATGTTCAGATAGGGACAATAAGCATAAAGTGTACCTGTTGATCCTGCCAGAAATCCAGTGAGCTGATAACTTCCTGTGCAAATCTCCCATATTTTACTTCACTTCATCTGTGAAAAAAAACACTGTCACCAGAACAGAAAAGTTAGGAAAAATCTCTTCATTGGAGTCTCAAATAGAAATAAAAAAAGTCTTAAGCCGTTTACACACCAGCGGAATGTCCGACACAAAAAGTCAGACGGAAGCTTTTCATCGTCTATTCCGATCTTGTGTGGGCTTTTTTTTTCGAAAATTCTGACGGACCTAGAAATAGAACATGCTCTACATATTTCTGACGGAACCAATTCCTATCGGGAAAATTGCTCGTCTGTATGCTGTTCTGACGGACCAAAAACGGCGCATGCTCTGAAGTAAGTACGAGACGGAAGCTATTGGCTACTGGCTATTGAACTTCCTTTTTTCTAGTCCCATCGTACGTGCTGTACGTCACCGCGTTCTTTACGGTCGGACTTTGGATTGACCGTGTATAGGCAAGACCACTTGAATGGAATTCCGTCGGAGAAACCTTCGGAGTTTATTCCGACGGCTAAACCGGTCGTGTTGACGCGACATTAGTTTTAATCCTTCACCAATCTATAATCTAAATCTAAAAACAAAAGTTTTTGGCCTGACCTGCCCTTTTTAATGGGTATATTCCCAGCCCAATGCAAATTAATCTTCCATAGCGGGGATGTGGGTGAAGAGGCCAGAAGGAAACCCCAGCCAGAGTCAGCAATTCTGGAAACATTTTCCAAGTGCGGGCAAACCAGATCCAGAATTCAAGCCAAGGAAGCAACAGACCAAATCCAAAAGCGGAGGAACCATATCGAAGGTCTGAGTCACACATCAAGGCCAGCTGGAGGGCAAACGCCGGCACTAGATAAAGGAACAAATACGCATGTATGGGCCATCTACAACATCATACTGTATGTCAGAGCATTATGGTTAAAACAGTGCATGTCCATCATTGCAAGAATTCACTGCACATGGCCGTCATGTCAGTTCATCAAGCGACCAATGAGCATACAAAAGCCACACAAATATACTAACTCACAAATCTGCTTACAGGTGGAATTCCTATACACCAAATGGAGTTGACCCTCATTACCATATATCAAGAGAGGTCAAAGGCACTTTGTGGTCTCAAAGACCCGTGGAAACAGGAACCGGCCCCCCGATGGTAACTGATGATCCGTGGTCCCAAGGAACAGCCCAGAGAGGAATCCTCCACTCCCCTACACCCTGCGAGGTCCAACCAACGATCAGATCTCAGCGATCTCAGGCTCCACTTACGAACTCCAGCCAATAACTCCCATCCACTCACTGTGCTCCAGATGGACAAGGGAAGTTCACTTCACCTTTTTTTTGCTACATATACCATCCCTTTGTTGGACTTTTTTCACTGGATACATATCTTACACCCATTGTTATATATAACTTTGTTTGGATTGTTAAATGTTAATTCCTTTTTGTAGAGGATCGTTTCACCATTTACCTGATTCAAGGAATATCCAACACTGGAGTGGCCCTGCCTGTCCTGATTCAAGCAGTAAGGAGGGGTTATGCAAATATCAAAGCCTCTGGATGTGTTGGATTTAGTCTTAAAAAGTGGGCTTAATTTGCATGCAGACAGCCCTGAGTAATGCACAAAAGGAGTGGGCCAGGGACAGTCAGGCTGGGAAGCAAAGCCCTGGATGATGCTGGGTGTCCTCCACCTAGAAATGAGGCGGGCTCTATCTGACTTGCTGCAGCCCCTAATGCACATTTTGAGAAGCTCACAGTGTGCAATGAAATCAGAGTAAGTAATTAAAGCCCAACTCCAGCCAAGACTTAATGGATGTCAATTTTGGGAAGGGTACAACTATTGTCGTAGGAAACCATAACTGACTGCCATGGGGCCCGGAAGCACAGGGGGGCCATTACTGTCTGGTAGCAACTTGACCGCTTTGGGGGCTCTGAAGGCTAGTACTGGCTGGAACAAAAACCAGGATGGGGCACAGGAGTAATTCCCCCGGAAAGACTGGGGGGGGCCCAATGCTTCCTGATTTGAATGGGTTTAGTTAGTCTGGCCATGGACTGGGAAGGCAGCCCAGATAGCAAGGATAACGTGCCACAAATTTGTTGCAGAGCACTTGCAGCACAAGTTCTGGTTGACACTTTTCCAATTTGTGGCAAATTTGCATGGCAAGTCTCTAGCAAGAGCAAAGTTGCATTGGGGAGTCTACAGCAAGAGCTCTGCAAGACTACAGCATGAAAATTCAGTCACCCCCTGTGGTGGGATGACTATTGCACAACATAACTGAACCAGAACTTGCAGCAGACTTGCAGAATGTTTGCAAAGTTGATCTGGAGTCATGCGATGCAGACTTTCTGCAATTGTGCAACAAACTTGTGAAGCCTGGCAAGTCTAGCAATAGCTTAGCAAACCATTGCAGCACAATTTCTTGCTATATGGGCAGAGAGCCCGCAGTGTCTGCCCCTTTCAGAGTTGGTTGCCCCAGGGGTGCTCTTAGTAACACTTGGGCATGGGAAACTCTGAACGAACAAGCATTAGGTCACATCACTATGGGGTTTTTTTTCTGCACTGCTCCTCTATGGGCTAGGCCTTTTGGCTAAGTCCAGAATAATTTTTGCTACCAGGTTGCAAGGTCTAGCCAGTGCATCTGCACCAGCACTATTTATTTCATGTATTTTTCTCACAGCCTTTATGTGTCTTTCTCACTAGGATGGAGGGTGTGGGTCCTTGGGCCTACCATGAAGTCTAGGAGGAGGATGTGTGGCTATCAGGTTCCTTCCTCCCCTGAACCATGGGTGTGTCTCTCTCTTTGGGAGAGCTCCTAACATAGTACTTGGTTGGCTTTGGTTGACTATGAGTTAAAGGGACCTCCAGGCTTTTTGGCTTGGTGGTAGACCAAGTTGAACCTTGTCCCTGTCAGGAGCCTTGTGCCCCGTTGGTGGGTTAGGGTAGAGTCCTACTTCTTTAGGAGGTGGACTAGAGACACACTATTAAGTGCACTTTTTGTATGTGTTTTCCACATGCATTTTTGTACAACACTGTGGGTTAAAAATAATAAAAACATGTATACATATGTATGTATGCATGTATGTAAAATATGTTCAAAATCAAGTCACACAAGTTGTTGTCCATGGGTATATTTCAACTTTCAGCCAACTTTTACCAAGGTTGACCAGTCAAGCTGACCAGTCAAGGGTGCTCTGGGATCCAGCTGAATAGATGGGTACTCTAGTATACCAGGATGGCTGAGATTGCTTCCAGTCCAGACCCCGTGCTCCTCTCACACAAAGGTCTCTTTTAAAACCTGAAGGTATTTTCACGGCCCTGAATTTCCAACATCCTTCCTCAATAAACTGACCGTGGCTTTCTCCGTATCTGTTTACCAACACAAATATTCATAGTAAACACACCTAGTCTTAAAAAATTCTATCAATGGACCTCATTCATCTCTTTGCTTCTTAATTGATTAATCCCTCCCGTCGTCTTCACGTGAAGTAGCGCTACCACCTTCCTTGTAAAAACCAAATATCCTGGAGAAGCACAAAAAAACGAAATTAAGCTAATTACCATGCCATTAAGGTCGCAGATGCTCGTCTCTGTGTGGCATTTGACTGCCCGTCCTGGTCAGTCCTTGGATCCAAGTTGACTGTGTATTTGTTTGAGTTGAAGACCTCGAACTTGTGGTCAACGTCCCAAGGAACTGGTATGTTGGGGACATTGGGAGCTGTACAATAATTGCTTTGACTATGTGTTCCTCCGGTGGTGAAGTTAGAATGCCGTGTATCACATTAAGGCTACAAGGGTGGTATATCTCAAAAATAGACCCCTGCGAGAAATAACATCAACCTTTGTTATTCTGTCAAATGACAGCATTCAGGGCATGGCTGCTGGTCCTTCAGCCACATAGACCAACAAACCGAGAGTGAAAATAATCTTCTGGCAGCGAGGAGTACAAAACGGAGCATTAATTGCTTCAAGATGGAGGTTGGTCCTTTATATTTGTAATTTTGGCTGTCCTGTGGCTCAGCCGTTTTTAGACGTCCATCCACAGGAATGTTGTGGCATAATATATATAGGATAGGAAGCCTATCATTTCCATTCTTAAGACTGAATACAGTTACGCTTTGCTACTCGCAGATACACTTGTGTAAACATTGGATACTGTTGCAGGTTAGGGTTTTGAACGGTTTTTGGAAACCCGGTGTTTAATTTTAACTCTTTGAGGCTCGGAGGGGATAATCTCTTCAAATCATATGTCTAGTTCTAATGCTCTGAACTCTTATTTTGAATTTTTTTTTAACCACTTCAGCCCCGGAAGAATTTAGCCCCTTCCTGACCAGAGCATTTTTTTGCGATTTAACTGACAAGTGCGCGGTCGCGCGACGCTGCACCCAAACAAAATTGACGTCCTTTTTTCCCTCACAAATAGAGCTTTCTTTTGGTGGTATTTGATCAAATCTGCGGTTTTTTTAATTTTTTGCGCTATAAACAAAAAAAGAGCGACAATTTTGATAAAAGAAAGCAGTATTTTTTACTTTTTGCTATAATAAATATTAAAAAAAATATATATAAAAAACAAATTATTTCCTCAGTTTTGACCAATATGTATTCTTCTACATATTTTTGGTAAAAAAAAAAAAAAAAATCACAATAAGCGTATATTGATTGGTTTGCACAAAAGTTATAGCGTCTACAAAATAGGGGATAGATTTATGGCATTTTTATTATATATTTTTTTTTCTTAGTAATGGCGGCTATCTGCGATTTTTATTGTGACTGCCACATTATGGCGGACACGTCGTACATTTTTGACACTATTTTGGGACCATTGTCATTTATACAGCGATCAGTGCTATAAAAATGCACTGATCACTGTATAAATGACACTGGGAGGGAAGGGGTTAAACACTAGGGGGCAATCAAGGGGTTAAGTGTGTCCTAGGGAGTCATTCTAACTGTGGGGGGGATGGGCTACCTAGGACATGACAGCGATCACTGCTCCTGATCACAGGGAGCAGTAGATCCCTGTCATGTCGCTAGGCAAAATGGGGAAATGCCTTGTTTACATAGGCATCTCCCCATTCTGCCGCTCCATGACACGATCGTGGGACACCGGCGGACATCGAGACAACAGGACCAGCGGGCACAGGCACGGAGCACGCGGCGGGCACATGCGCGCCCCCACTGCCGCTTCTTAAAGGGGACGTACCTGTACGCCCATTTGCGCAGCCGTGCCACTGTGCCGACCTATATTGTCGTGCACTGGTTGGAAACCGGTTAAACATGAACACCAGGATTGTATACTAACATTACTTAGTTACAGTACTGTGCAAAAGTCTTACGCAGGTGTGAAAAAAAATGCTGTAAATGAAGAATGCTTTCAGAAATAGAAGTGTTATTAGTTTATTTTTTATCAATTAACACAATGGCAATTAAACGATCAGAAGAGAAGTCCAAATCAAATCAAAATTTGGGGTGACCCCCTATTATGCAAATTTTGGAGACTTTATGGAGGTGATGATGGCAAGATCTGGATGGCGATTGGATGTGAGTCCCGAAGGAAGAGGTGAGAACCCAGGATTACACCTCGCCACCATGGCATAAGGAAAGAGACTGATAGTTGTGACATTGATCTGGATATAAAAGTCAGGGGAGGAGGGCACAAGGAGGAGGACGTTTTAAACAGACTAAAGCTGGCCATACATGGATCCAAAATTATCTGGTTCAGCAGGGCTGAAGTTTCATCCATGTAGGGGCAGGCTGTTTGTACACTATATATTGATCTATTGGTTGACTTGTGTACAACCAGCCTGTTGGGTTTCTCCTGAATGATCAGTGCCACAAGCTATTGCTGGAAATGCTGATCATTGTATTCTGGAAGGTTTCCTGTCATAGGAATACAAAAAGCACCAAGCTCCTCATTCACTCCCTTGTTATCTCTCACCTTGACTATTGCAACTCCCTTCTCATTGGCCTGCCTCTCCATAGTCTCCTCTTCAGTCTATCACGAATGTTGCTGTCAGACTTATCCACCTTACCAACCGCTCAGTGTCTGCCAACCCTCTCCTCCAATCCCTACACTGGCTCCCAATCACCCAGCAAATTAAATTCAAAATACTAACCACAACATGCAAAGCCATTCACAACTCTGCCCCGAGCTACATCACCAATCTTGTCTCCAAATATCACCCAAATCGTCCTCTCCGCTCTTCTCAAGACCTCCTACTCCTCAAGCTCACTCGTCTCCTCCTCCCATGCTGGCCTCCAGGATTTCTCCAGAGCCTCTCCCATCCTCTGGAACTCGCTACCTCCACCGGTCCGGCTATCCCCTACTCTTGCTACCTTCAGGCAATCCCTGAAAACTCTTCTCTTCAGGGAAGCCTATTGCCGCGTACAGACGACCGGTTTTGCCATTGGAATAAATTCCGAAGGTTTATACTCCGAAGCATAAAAAAAAAAAAAAGATCATTATATGGGCTGCTTAAGTTTGAAGTGCTGTGACCACCATACTGTCATGTCAGTGGATAGTGATGTACAAGGAGACTGATGGGATGAGGCCAAAAGTGGAGAGATAGTTTTGGGGCGTTGTCAGCATAAAGACGATATATGAAGCCCCTGGGGGTAATCAGTACACCAAGAGGTGTACAATGAGAATAGAAGAGAAAACGAGAAGAGACACAAGCGCCTTCTAAGTGTAGCTGTAAGGTATAAATTTATTTAACATAAAAGAACTTCTCCCAAAGAAAGTAGTATTTCAGGCTTGGGTAGTCTCAAAAGCACTGAGCGGGGTATCGTCCTGTGCAGCTCATTCCGGGGAAGGTCCACAGGGGATGCCGTCATCCCCCAGAGGTAGCGGGCAGTCAGTGCCGGTAGATTTTGGTGCTTAGGGGTCCGTAGAACGCACTGGAGGAAGAAAGATGACATCAGCTCCCGGAGGCCTTGTTGACGTGAAGGCTACGACTATGCATTTGCGGAGCATACGCTTCTTCTTCAGGTCGTGTAGTAGCCATGTTGGAAGAGGGCTATATAAGAGCGCGGCCGATGCTGACTTAGCAATTTGTTCCATCCCAGTTGGTTAACTCTTTACAGGACAAATTTGAATTACAGGCAGCAACAAATATGACCAAAAACAACCTAGCACACATGGTCATAACAATGTTAAAAAATGTAACCAAAAGTGACAGTGTTTTCTAAAAATACAAAACTAAAAAGAGTCATAAAGAGTAAACCAGCTGGGGCTGAACAAATTGCTATCATTGATGTCAGAGGGAGGCATAGAGATCAGTCATTGTGTCAGGGAAAAGAATAGTGCCCCATCATTGGTGTCAGTGAGAGAATTAGTTCCCCATCTCTGGTGTCAGTGGGAGGAATATTGCCCCATCATTGACGCCAGTGAGAAGAATGGTGCCCCATCATTGGTGTCAGTGGGAGGAATAGTGTCCCATCATTGGTGTCAGTGGGAGGAATAGTGCCCCATCATTGGTGTCAGTGGGAGGAATAGTGTCCCATCATTGGTGTCAGTGGGAGGAATAGTGTCCCATCATTGGTGTCAGTGGGAGGAATAGTTCCCCATCTCTGGTGTCAGTGGGAGGCATAGTACCCCATCACTGGAGCCAGTGAGAAGAATAGTGCCTCGTATCAGTGGAAGGAATGGTGCCCCAAGGGCCAGATAAAGGCAAGCAAAGGGCCACATCTGGCCTGCGGGGCCACAGTTTGGAGACCTGTGATCTATGGCAGAGTACATACAGTATATACATGGTGGATACGGAAGCGAGGACTGGCCAAAAATATTTTGTCTCAAACTCGAACAGAAGTTTTGTTTCCGAGACGAAAGTTTCTATTCAAAGGGTTTCTTTACCAACTTACAAAGCGGCTCCCTTTCATGGTACGAGTCGGATCTAAGGCTTCTGACAGCTGTTTATTGGCGTGACTCTCTGCTGTCAGGCGATGCCGGGCTTGTGAAGCTTCTGAAGTTAATTTTCGTCAGTCTAGGTTCTCCCAGGGGTCTGTTCCTCTCTTTGCCGTCACAGTCTGACCGTTCTTTATGTTCTTCCCTTAAAAAATGAAATATACCAAGCTACAATTTGTCTTGGCATCACCAGACACAAGTAACTCGAAATTCTTTCTTTATATCCTGAGTGATGTACTTGTCCTCGTCCTCCGGATGGTTGAAGTGTATTCACAGTTATCTATGAAACTCAGGCACATTAAATATATTAGCTATATTATTTCCCCAGAATAAAAAAAAAAAAAAAGGAAAAAAAGCCATCGTTGTCATTTTTCTTCCTGACATAATTACCGTTGTCATTGGAAGATAGATTGGGCCGTCCTTGGTTTGACTGAAGAAAATCACTATGGATCATATGAGACAATTTTGTTGTTTTTCTTTTATGAAGCGGTCCTGTAATTATTCTTTGTTACTGAAACTTTTCAGGGTGTAATAACCCAACATGAAGAGAAATTGAAGACACCTGTGCTCAAGAGATTGCCGTGCGGTTGATCGGAAAAGTGGGTCTTCACTAATCAAGCCACCACATCAGCTGTGCTGCCATTTTCAACAGGTCAGGGGGAACCCAGAAGAAACCTGAAATGGAAAAAGGAACAGAGGGCGCACCAGCCTTGCACATTACCTCTGCGACACTTTAATATTCTAAAGGTTAAAATTGCATACTCACAAACGAGTGATAAAATCAAGCAAATTGTATAAAGCCCGTCACCTTCATCATCCAGCAGGATCTGCTGGCCGGTAACAATGGTGGGATGTAGAGTCCAAAGAAAGCTGACGCATCACTTGGGGTGTCCCCTCTTCTTCAGAGCTCAAAAACCCAACAGTTCGAGACTATTCACACCACCAGCTTGGTCCAAACAAACTATTTAAACTTCACTAAAAGTTGGAGATCAGCTTTAATGATTTAGTTTATATAAGCTTATTTTTTTTTTGCCCTTTCCATTGTCTCCAGCACTTTACTGCTGGATGTTGGGATGTGTGGCTGGGTTTTTCTTATCCTCCTTACAATCAAGTAGCTGATGTTGGCTCTTCACTCTATCTGAATGCTAGCCCTACCAGAATTTTTTCAACACTAGGATATCCACACATGGCCTCAGTATATTCTTTTGGCCGTCCACTGCCTGGGAATGTGGGGAGAATTTCATCCCCTGGAAGATAGCAACATCAAATTTGTTTTTCCAGACCCTTCTGATACCCCTTTGCCTTGAGAGAGCACCCCCCACCGGCAAAATTATTTTGTGCTGTCCTATGTTGCTACAATGGAACCTTGAAAACGATTTCACCACTAAACCTTATATGAACTCCTCCTTCCTCTGCACCCCTGAAGAAGGATTACAATGTACCCTGAAACGCGTTGGGTGTAAGGAGGTCTCTTCATTCTTTAAATAATACCCCTTGTTCATGGGGAGGATAATTGAACTGTATTGTGATCAATCAATGTTCCATTTTTCATCTTTTATCATGTTTAATTATTAAATAAAATTTGTTATTACTATAATACCTTTGTGTATGTTTACTAGAATGTTTTTAGTTGCCTAAAAAGTCCATTTAGGGGAACCCCTTCTTTTGCTCTATAATACTGGATGTGGCACTTTTAAGCACAGATCTGCCATTCATCATCTTTTTCCATTGTCTCCAATGCATTTTCTCCAAAATGGAGAAACTTTGCCAAAATATACCAATTTTTGCTGAAATTTCAGGGAAATAAATCTTTTAACTGTACTGTATTATCTCTAATTATGATTGTGCTATGCCTCCCAGACAGGTCTGTGTCTGACTGAGAGCAGTAGACTCTCTGCAGTACTGTATCTAGTGATGTGAAACATACACAGGGCTCTTGGCAGGGGGAGTGACCATGTGATCGACGGTGCTTTCAAGGTAAATGACCATGTGACCATCAAGAGTATCCAAGGTTTCAAGGTAAGTAAACATGTGACCATCGAGGGTGCCTAGGCTTTTAAGGTAAGTAAATACGTGACCATCGAGAGTGCCTAGGCTTTAAAGTTAAATGACCATGTGACCATCAAGAATGCCTAAACTTTCAAGGTAAATGACCACGTTACCATCAAGAGTGCCTAGGTTTTCAAGGTAAAAGACCATGTGACCATGAAGGGTCCCTAAGCTGTTGAGATACATGACCGTGTGACCATTAGGGGTGCTTACTGTAGGTTTTCAAGGTAAGTAAACATGTGACCTTTGAGGGTCCCTAAACTGTCAAGATAAGTGACCTTGTGACCAGCTATGGTGCCTAAGCTTTCAAGATAAGTGAGCATGTGACAATTGATGATGCCTAGCCTTTCAAGGTAAGTGACCATGTGACCACTGAGATTGCCTGGGTTTTCTAGGTAAATGACCATGGGACCATCAAGAGTGCCTAGACTTTTAAGGTAAATGACCATCAACAGTAGCTAAGCTGTCAAGGTAAGTAACCTTTGGCCAGGAAGGGTGCCTAGGCTTTCAAGGTATGTGGCCATGTGAACATCTAGGGTCCCTAGGCCTTTCAAGGCGAATGACCATGTGACCATTGAGGGTGCTTAGACTTTCAAGGTAAATGACCATGTGACCATCAAGAGTGCCTAGGCTTTCAAGGTAAATGACCATGTGACCATCGAGAGTCCCTAAGCTGTCAAGCTAAGTAACCTTGTGACCAGGAAGGGTGCCTAGGCTTTCAAGGTAAGTGACCATGTGAACATCGAGAGTGCCTAGGCTTTCAAGGTGAATGACCATGTGAAGAGCTAACATCAGCTACTTGATTGTAAGGAGGATAAGAAAAACCCAGCTACACATCCCAACATCCAGCAGTAAAGTGCTGGAGACAATGGAAAGGGCAAAAAAAAAAAGTGCCTAGACTTTCCAGGTAAATTGCCATGTGACCATCCAGGGTGCCTAGGCTTTCAAGGTGAATGACCTTGTGACCATCGAGGGTGCCTAGGCTGTCAAAGTGAGTGACCATGGGAACACCTAGGGTGCCTAGGATTTCAAGGTGAGTGACCATGTGAACATCGAGGGTGCCTAGGCTTTCAAAGTGAATGATCACGTGACCATTGAGTGTGCCTCAACTTTAGAGGTGAATTGCCATGTGACCATCGAGCATGCCTAGGCTTTCAAGGTAAATGACCATGTGACCATCAAGAGTGCTTAGCCTTTCAAGCTAAGTAAACATGTGACCACCAGGGGTGCTTAGGCTTTTAAAGTAAGTGACTATGTGACAATCAAGAGTGCCTAGATTTTCAAGGTAAATGACCATCAAGGGCCCTTAAGCTGTCAAGGCCTTGTGACCATAAAGGGTAGATAAAGAAATGCGCTGCGCTCAGGTATGAGACTATCTATGCATTCACCTTATCAATATAAAGGTGTCTAGCAACTGTGCTTCAAATCCCAAACCAAACCATATACCCAAAAAATAGTGCTAATTATATATCCCATCCAAAGGCACACTGTGCCAAATATTGAGAATATATTGTGCTACCGAATATCCCACTCCAAGTGTATTGCGCTTATGGTGAGTGATCTTATTCATGCACAAAAAGCAAATAAATTGTTCATATACTAGTAAATAAATAAAAAAAACTAATAAACGTGCCTAAAAATTATATCAAAGTGCCATACATACATTCTATCTAGAGTGCAATGTGCTGATACAATCTCCTTATAATCAACAATGATAGGCAAAAAAATGCATTTACAAATATGCGCAATAAATATAGCAACTTTTATATACAGACTGCAACAAATCATAGAAGTGATGAGTAGTGAAAAAGCAAAAATAAATAATATGCAGTTCTTAAGGTGATAATAGTCCTTTAAACGTGAAAAAATCTTCCAGAATTGTGTCACACAGCGATGTGCAGAGGGAAAAGATTCCAAAAGGTGAACTACAGTGCTTAAGGTGCTTCACATGAAAACCAAATCGATGAACCACGGTGCTCAGATGTGCCTTGGTGACCCCCCAAAGTGGTTACGCTCACCTCAGAGCGTGTGACACAGGGTCTAGCTGTGTCCAAACACGCTTTGGAGCCACCCCTGGGCTCAATATCAGGACACCAGAAGATCTCCACCAGGTTCTCTAAGACTCCATAGGCATCAAACCAAAAAGAAAAGGGACTGCATAGTGTAATATCGCCAAAACAGCAGCACTGAGCTGGGCTGGGAACCTCTAACAACCCACAGCAGGTCAGATAGCAGCACTCGGTTTATACCCTGCTTTTTACTGTTTGGTGCACATTAAGCACCCGCACAATGTGAGTACCCCAGTGTGGGGATTGTTTTATGCATATTAATATTAAAAGTTTTGGCGATATTACACTATGCAGTCCCTTTTCTTTTTGGTTTGATGCCTATAGAGTCTTAGAGAACCTGGTGGAGATCTTCTGGTGTCCTGATATTGAGCCCAGGGGTGGCTCCAAAGCGTGTTTGGACACAGCTAGACCCTGTGTCACACGCTCTGAGGTGAGCGTAACCACTTTGGGGGGTCACCAAGGCACATCTGAGCACCGTGGTTCATCGATTTGGTTTTCATGTGAAGCACCTTAAGCACTGTAGTTCACCTTTTGGAATCTTTTCCCTCTGCACATCGCTGTGTGACACAATTCTGGAAGATTTTTTCACGTTTAAAGGACTATTATCACCTTAAGAACTGCATATTATTTATTTTTGCTTTTTTCACTACTCATCACTTCTATGATTTGTTGCAGTCTGTATATAAAAGTTGCTATATTTATTGCGCATATTTGTAAATGCATTTTTTTGCCTATCATTGTTGATTATAAGGAGATTGTATCAGCACATTGCACTCTAGATAGAATGTATGTATGGCACTTTGATATAATTTTTAGGCACGTTTATTCGTTTTTTATTTATTTACTAGTATATGAACAATTTATTTGCTTTTTGTGCATGAAAAAGATCACTCACCATAAGCGCAATACACTTGGAGTGGGATATTCAGTAGCACAATATATTCTCAATATTTGGCACAGTGTGCCTTTGGATGGGATATATAATTAGCACTATTTTTTGGGTATATGGTTTGGTTTGGGATTTGAAGCACAGTTGCTAGGCACCTTTATATTGATAAGGTGAATGCATAGATAGTCTCATACCTGAGCGCAGCGCATTTCTTTATCTATACTTAATGCACGGTTATGAATACGTGACCTGCGTTTGCGGCTGGGTATATATATATATTCCTCGGTATATGTTTTTTGTCATATCGTTTATTTCTGCAGTAAGGCATAGGGTTATTGTGGCTCGCAAGACTTCTTTTCTCTTGCTTTGACCATAAAGGGTGCCTGGGCTTTAGGTCACACGAGGAAGCTTAGGAGTTGCAGTTTTTGTGTATCATAATAAGAAATCATTATATATATATATATATATATATATATATATATATATATATATATATATATATATATATACACTCAAAACAGAAATTTGATATTTTTTTCCCTGTAGATTGATGTGACATGTGAAATATAATGAAAGGTCCACTTTAACCGTATAAACACAAATTCGATTTTTTTTTATTCATGTCGTGTCTCTCTCATAGAAATGTAATCCCTAAATTGCAATGTAGCCATGGCAGGGATACAAAGGAAAAATGGGAATTAAAGAGTAGACATGAACGTCAGCTTCGCAGCCTGTTATTCTCCTTCCCTTCTGTTTAATCTGGAAGTCATATTTGGTGGACAGATGTGTCCAGAGTCCAGCCACAGAAACCACAAACACGGCTGATGTATGTACAGCACAGAGCGATGTGTGGCCACGTGAAGTCATGTACAGGCTGTAAAATATACGTCTACTGGGGGGGGGGGGGGGCATAAAAAAGAAATTCAAGAAAAAAAATCAAATGTATATAATACAAAAAGATAATTTATGGGATTTAAGGTGCCAAAAATACATCACTTGTCTAAAATTGTGTAAATGTATTCATAACAATATAAAAAATAATAAGAATCATAAAACTGTCCATTTTCCTTCTCATAACACATATGCATGAGAGATTATAAAATGTAACTATATTCATATAGGCCAGTGATTCTCAACCAGGGTTCCTCCAGAGGTTGCTAGGGGTTCCTTCAGCATTGGGCAATTTCGTCCTCTCAGATAAGTTCCCACTGACACCATTGATCTTTTTAGCTGTAAGGGGGTAATTCTTCCCAATGACCACAAGTGTAAGGACCATTCTTCTGACTGACCATCACACTAATGTATCATGAGTTGTAGATTTCTAATATTTAGGTTTTTAGGGTTCCCCAAGACCAGAGAACTGTTTCAAGGGTTCCTCTATGTTGAAAAGGTTGAGAAAGGTTGATCTAGGCAGTGGCGGCTGGTGCTCAAAATTTGGGGGGGGGCTCGAACAAACTGAAAAATTCTGAAAAAAAAACCCCATCAATTGCAGCCTCACTGTGCCCATCAAACGCAGCCACTGTGCCCATCAAACGCAGTCACTGTACCATCAAACGCAGCCACTGTGCCCATCAAACGCAGCCACTGTGCCCATCAAACGCAGCAACAGTGCCATCAAACGCAGCCACAGTGCCCATCAAACGCAGCCACTGTGCCCATCAAACGCAGCCACTGTGCCATCAAACGCAGCCACAGTGCCCATCAAACGCAGCCACTGTGCCATCAAACGCAGCCACAGTGCCCATCAAACGCAGCCACTGTGCCATCAAACGCAGCCACTGTGCCATCAAACGCAGCCACTGTGCCCATCAAACGCAGCCACTGTGCCCATCAAACGCAGCCACTGTGCCCATCAAACGCAGCCACTGTACCATCAAACGCAGCCACTGTGCCCATCAAATGCAGCCACTGTACCATCAAACGCAACCACTGTACCATCAAATGCAGCCAGTGTACCATCAAATGCAGCCAGTGTACCATCAAACGCAGTCACTGTGCCCATCAAACACAGCCACTGTACCATCAAACGCAGCCACTGTGCCATCAAACGCAGCCACTGTACCATCAAACGCAGCCACTGTACCATCAAATGCAGCCAGTGTACCATCAAATGCAGCCACTGTGCCATCAAACGCAGTCACTGTGCCCATCAAACGCAGCCATTGTACCATCAAAGCAGCCACTGTACCATCAAATGCTCCCACTGTGCCCCCCGCCTTCCGTCTGTCCAGCAGTTACCCTGTCTCGCGTGGCAGCGGGTGACGGCGGGCAACGAGCGGTGTCCTCGATGTCTTCCCCTCCCATCCTCTCCTATGATTGGACATTTGATAGGCGTCCAATCACAGCACCTGTCGTTTCAGCCAATCGGGAGACGGGTAACAGACCCGAGCACCTGATTGGCGGAGAGGCGGTCCGGTGGTAGGAAAGCGAATATTTATTCGCTTTTCTAACACAGCTGGGTGGACTGCGTTCGCTGTCTACCTTTTTTGACGCCTTTTTAGTGCCTATGGCTCTAATCAGGTGCTTCAAAAAACACCCCCCGCTGCTATAATTCAGGCTCCCGGCGCCTGAATAGGGGGTGGCAGCGGCGACCATGGATAGATTCATGCAATGCACGAATCTATATATTGGTGATAGAGAGGGAGGCTGGAGAGGGGGCGGCGCCCGTGCAAGGTATGATATAAAGGTATTATATCACTTCTTCTATGATGTGTGCTTTTTCAAATTTCCGTAAATAAATATGTATACCTTTATTACCATGATAATATGATGGAGACAAGAGATAAATTCCGCACTAATTTTTTCTTTAACTATTTCCTGCCCAGGCAAATTCGGGCAATTCTCTCCTATATGTAAAAATCATGGCCGCAGCTGCCAACCCTTATTCAGGCGCCCGGCCCCTTTACGGCGGGGGGTGTTTTTGAAGCACCTGATTAGAGTCATAGGCACTAATAGGCGTCAAAAAAGGTAAACAGTCTTTTTTTTGCTAGAAAATTACTCAGAATCTCAAAGCATTATATATATAGATATATAGATATATCTATATATAGATATATAGATATCTATATCTAAATATAGATATATATCTATATATATATTTTTTTAAATTTATTTCAGGTACTTATATAGCGCCGTCAATTTACGCAGCGCTTTACATATACATTATACATTCGCATCAGTCCCTATCCTCAAGGAGCTTACAATCTAAGATCCCTAACTCACATTCATATATACTAGGGACAATTTAGACAGGATCCAATTAACCTACCAGCATGTCTTTGGAGTGTGGGAGAAAACCCACGCAGGCACAGGGAGAACATGCAAACTCCAGGCAGGTAGTGTCGTGGTTGGGATTCGAACCAGCGACCCTTCTTACTGCTAGGCAAAAGTGCTAACCACTACACCACTGTGCTGCCCATATATATAGATATATATCTATACATATATATTTTTTTTAAGCAGAGGCCCTAGAGAATAAAATGGTGGGTGTTGCAATTTTTTATGTCACACGGTATTTGCGCAGCGATTTTTCAAATGCAATTTTTTGGGGAAAAAATACATTTTAAATCATTTTAATTAAAAAAAAAAAAACCACAATAGATTACCCAATATTTCGGTACAATGTACAGTAAAAGATGATGTTACGCCGAGTGAATAGATACCTAACATGTCACGCTTTCAAATTGTGCACGCTTGTGGAATGGCACCAAACTACAGTACTTAAAAATCCCCAAAGGTGACACTTTAAACATTTTTACAGGTTACCAGTTTAGAGTTACAGAATAGTTGTGGTGCAAACACCGTTTACATACGCGGGTGCGACCTACAAATCCATTCACTTCTCCGCGCAAGCACAAGAGAACGATCACTTTTAAAGATTGTAAAGATCTCTTGTGATATTAATAAGGCATGACAGGTCCTCTTTATGGAGAGATCTGCGGTCCATAAGACCCGAACTCTCTCCTCTACCTTGGAAAGCATTCAATAAATAAAAAAAAACATTGATCTTTGCTTTCCTGGAAAAAAAAATGGAAGTGTTTACATCTGCTAGAGCCAGAAGTGACGCCATGATGTCGCTTCCGACCTCCCAGGATCATAGAGATGGCCGGGGACCATCCAGTCCCCGGCCAGCTCTATGTTAATGTCCCAACAGAAGCTATACCGCTCCAGGTGAGGCTGTCACTCGCACCATGCAATCCCCATGGTGGGTGCTCACCCCGGCTTGCCGCCATTATACAACGTTATGATGAAGGCTGGGCGTAGGATTCAGCATGTCTGCAGTATGGTGTGTGGCCAACCAACTTCATACTGCCCTATGGTAACCCAGCGGCAGTGCTGGATCGGATCCCGGCTCCCCAATTGCACAGAGAGGCGCCGGTAGGCAGAAGAAGGGGGGGGGATCCCCTTCAGCTGCCTGTAAAAGCCAACCAGCAGTTATTCAGCCACTAGGATGGCTTTTACATTGTAGGGAATCGCTGGCTGAAAGAAAAAAGATACCGGGATGATGCCAGCAGCTGCAGGCATCATCCCAATATCTCCACTTCAAGTTCAAGACGCCCTGTGGGCGGGGAGTGCTTAATAAAACTCATGCAGTATTTATGTCAGGAGCTGGCAATTTACGAAACAAAATGCCAGTTAAATACTGCATGCGATTCTTTATTTTTTTAATACGGGGTATCTCATTATTTACACATTTTTGTACCGCAGACCGGACCACTGGCTGCAGCGGGAAGTGAAACATTTAGCAGTGGCAACTGTAATGCCTCGGACACACGATCGGACTTTCCGCCAACAAAACCGTGGATTTTTGTTTGAAGGTTGTTGGCTCAAACTTGTCTTGCATGCACACAGTCACACAAATGTTGGCCAACAATTACGAACGTGGGAACGCGGTGACGTACAAGACGTAGGACAAGCCGAGAAAAAGGAAGTTCAATAGCCAGTGCGGCTCCATCTGCTTGATTCCGACCATGCGTGAACTTTTGTGCGACGGACTTGTGTACACACGATTGGAAATTCCAACAACAATGTTTTGTTGGCGGAAAATTTGAGAACATGCTAGCCAACATTTGTTGGCGGAAAGTCCGACAGCAAATGTTCAATGGAGCGTACACACGGTCGGACTTTCCGCCAACAAGCTCACATCCAACATTTGTTGTCGGAAAATCAGACCGTGTGTATGGGGTATTACAGTTTCAGCTCAGGGATGCTGGTTGTTAAAGAGCCAGCACCCACCTGTAACAGGGGCTCCATGGTTGGCTAGATTTGAGGCCAAGAGCACCAATCCCCACCCCCGCTCCTGTCCTGCATGAACACTATCCTTCCCTGCTGAAGCTGAACACTCTGCCATTTTGTGCCCCCATGCCAGTGGCAGCGCTTTGGCTGCCATCTCCCACTTACAGTCTCTCATCATTAGCACAGGGCTGTGCTCTCTGTAGTCACCTCCACTTTAGGTACACCTCTCCTGGGACCCTCAAGGGAAATCTTGGCCTGGTCTGGGAAGCCTTTTGCAATTTGCCTTAGCCCCATCTTATTAAAGGACAGAAAGACTACACCCATCTCTTCCTAAATGCAGGTCTTCTCCTCCCGGCCTCCTACCCTATCCAGGGCCTACAGTACACCTGCTCATTACATCCACATGTGGTGTGATTTCCTAATGTGTATGTAAAACCAAAACTTTAAAAAAAATGTATTTACCTTCCTGATGACCATTGTCTAGATATATCCTGGTGACCATTGTCCAGATATACCCTGGTAGCCATTGCCCAGATACATAATATCCTGGTGACCACTGTCCATATATATCCTGGTGGCCATTGTCCAGATACATCCTGGTGACCATTGTCCAGATATATCCAGGTGATTACTGTCCAGATATATCCTAGTGACCACTGTCCAGATATATTCTGGTGATCACTGTCCATATATATCCTGGTGGCCATTGTCCAGATACATCCTGGTGACCATTGTCCAGATATATCCAGGTGATTACTGTCCAGATATATCCTAGTGACCACTGTCCAGATATATTCTGGTGATCACTGTCCAGATATATTCTGGTGACCATTGTCCAGATACAGTATATCCTGGTGACCACTGTCCAGATATATCCTGGTGACCATTGTCCAGATACAGTATATCCTGGTGACCACTGTCCAGATATATCCTGGTGACCATTGTCCAGATATACAGTATCCTGTTGACCATTGTCCAGATACAGAATATCCTGGTGACCACTGTCCATATATATCCTGGTGACCACTGTCTAGATACAGTATATCCTGGTGTCCACTGTCCAGATATATCCTGGTGACCACTGTCCAGATACAGTATATACTGGTGACCACTGTCCAGATGTATCCTGGTGACCATTGTCCAGATATACAGTAAACTGGTGACCATGGTCCAGATACAGTATATCCTGGTGACCACTGTCCAGATATATTCTGGTGACCATTGTCCAGATATATCCTGGTGATCACTGTCTAGATATATTCTGGTGACCATTGTCCAGATATATCCTGGTGACCATTGTCCAGATATATTGTGATGACCATTGTCCAGATATATCCTGGTGACCATTGTCCTGATATATCCTGGTGACCATTGTCCATATATATTATGGTGACCACTGTCCAGATATAGCCTAGTGACCATTGTCCAGATATATCCTGGTGACTATTGTCCTGATATATCCTGGTGACCATTGTCCATATATATTCTGGTGACCACTGTCCAGATGTAGCCTAGTGACCATTGTCTAGATATATCCTGGTGACCATTGTCCAGATTTATCCTGGTGACCATTGTCCTGATATATCCTGGTGACCATTGTCCAGCTATATCCTGGTGACCACTGCCCAGATATATCCTAGTGGCCACTGTGCAGATATATTCTGGTGACCACTGTGCAGATATATTCTGGTGACCACTGTGCAGATATATTCTGGTGACCACTGTCCAGATATAGCCTAGTGACCATTGTCCAGATATATCCTGGTGACTATTGTCCTGATATATCCTGGTGACCATTGTCCATATATATTCTGGTGACCACTGTCCAGATGTAGCCTAGTGACCATTGTCTAGATATACCCTGGTGACCATTGTCCAGCTATATCCTGGTGACCACTGCCCAGATATATCCTAGTGGCCACTGTGCAGATATATTCTGGTGACCACTGTTCAGATATATTCTGGTGAAAATTTTACAGTTGTCACCAGAATGAGAGAAACTCTTCCACTAGGAACACCTGTCTAAGAAGGGAACTCCCCTTAGTTTGTAGAGATTTCCTCTTGCGTTTTGGAGACAGTAAGTGAAGGGAAATCTCCCCAAGGAGACACAGACAGCAAAAAAAAGAAAATGATTCTATCCAAAAAAAAAAAGTGTTGCTTATATGTAGCCACCTGAGGTTTGGTCAGGGATGCTCTTCACAAATTTACTTGCCAGCAGTACTCTGGTCAATTGTTAGAGATCCATTGATTTCTCCCTAAGCTTGGTCTGGTTGTACTTTTATCTTTTACCACTAGGTGGCCGAGCACTAGGTGATACTAGATATGAGAAGGACAACTCAAGGTCAGGTTATGGGTATATGGGGTATATCAGCCAATGGGCAGGGGTTTTCTTGAATCCAATGGCCTGCTGGAAGAGCCTATATATTCGGGTGGAGTCAGGTGATCAGTGTTCTGTGCCACCTGGACGGCTGGGTGGACGTGTGTTGTGTGTCCTGGGCAGCTAGGCTGGAGTCTGGGCCTATACTGGGGGCATCTGGCTGCTAGGCTGTGTGAGGGCCTATCCAGAAGTAAGAGAGCAGCACAGGGTTGGGATTGCGGCTTGCAGTCCAACCAGAAGTGACAGTTCTGCCGGCTGGAGAACCTGTCAAGGGTCGGAGGTAGAAGGGAAGCTGTTGCCACAAAGGGACCAACCACCTTATTACCAGGGACCACAGTGAGTAATTGAAGCAAGTACTAGAGCAGCATTCTCACCGAACGGGCACGGTGGAGAATCGGGAAACTTCAGGCAGTGATCAAGTCAGGGGCCCAACCAGCGGAGGTGATGCTTGCAGAGCAGCCTTGTGTGTCAAGCCAGGGAACGAGCCGTTCAGCAGGGGTGAAGCTAGAGAAGTATCTGGAGTGCCAAGCTAGGGATTCAGCAGGGTGACGCTTGAGGGTGATACCACCGCAAATATTGGAGGAGCTCAAGGGATTCAGAGTCAGTGAATCAGTGGGTCTAGTGAGAGACCAGGAGCTCAGTGTTGAAGAACTACAAGAGGCAGTTGTAGTGAAGCTGAAAGAACTGTTACGTTTGAGTTAGGAACTGTTAAAGACTGTTGCCATAGGAGACAGCATTCCTGCACGTGCAGATGTGGCACCTTGCTGGGCCTTTCCCTTCATGGTTGTTCTCCTATAGAAGTCTCTGAGTCTGCCAATTGAATCTACAACTACTTAAGGGTGTCCTGGCCTTAACCTTCTTTCCCCTAAAAATATAAAAAGGACTGTTAAGAGAAATAAAACCTCTTTTACATCCAAGAAGTGTCTGGCGCCCAATAACTTTGTCCACCTTGCCCCCACTATGCCTCACAACCCACCACATACAGAAGGATATCAGCTATCTTTGGCCGGGAAAGTTCTCATTAGACTGGACAAGGCCAGAGACCATGCTACATATACAATATAAATACATTTTAAAGGGATAGATTCTCAGAACTTCAAAGGAAAAATAGCCGGTAGCTTTCCATTTAAATTCAATGCAAGTTTAACTTTCCAGACAAGCAGACACAACGTCCTCACCTGGGGCCTTCCTCCTCCAATATGGTTCACCCAATAATAGGGGGCTTAATTGTAGAGACTCTAATCAGGTTTTAATCAATAATTCCTGAAGTCTCCAGTATTCAGCGCCTTTGGATATCCTATTCTGTCTATGAAAATCTTATGATTATCATTATTATACAAGACTTATATAGCGCCAACAGTTCACACAGTGCTTTGCAATGTAGAGGGGGGACAGTACAATTACAATACAGTTCAATACAGAAGGAATAGGAGGGCCCTGCTCATGGAACTTACAATATAAAGGGGGGGTGGTACAAAAGGCCATAGCTGCGGGGGATGAAGTCGTGCAGGGTAGGGGCTGACCAGACATACTGGGGCAGGGAGTTCCAGAGGATGGGAGAGGCTCTGGAGAAGTCCTGGAGGCCAGAATGGGAGGAGGTAACAAGGGAGAGCAGGAGGTCCTGGGAGGAGTGGAGAGGATGATTTGGGTGATATCTGCAGATGAGGTTGGTGATGTAGCTGGGGGCGATGTTGTGGATGGTCTTGTCTGTTGTGGTTCGTATTGTGAATTTTATACGGTGGGGTTAGTGGAAGGCAGTGAAGGGATTGACAGAGAGGAGCAGCAGTCATGGATCGGTTAGTATGCTTACATGTTCAACATGTAAGCATAATGAATGGCTTGCGGGCAATGTGAATATCTCAAAAACCTCAGATTAACCACCAGGTTTCAGTAACCGCAATAGGTTGCAGTAGAAGGTCAAATCTACATCCACTGTTGGATTGTTGGCTCCCCCTTGTAGTAGCTCTGTTAGCCCCTCCTCACAGATTTTGGTAATATGAATAAAAAATTATCTTTCCTCATTCTAGTGCTGCAGCCCTCCAAGAGCCTCTTCGGCATTCAATACTTACAGGAGTGTTGTATTCCTGTGTCCCCTGCCATGCACTGCTTCCTTCCTCCAACCCTTATATCACTGAAGGACTCAGCAATGACGTAGGTGTTAGAAGAAGGAACCGTGGCACATAGTGAGGGGGACACATGGTTCCACCATGCCCAAAAGTGCTAGGGTCACAACTGAGAGGAGGTAGAAGAAATGGGTCACTGAAGAGGTGGAATTAATAGCTCTCCAACTACAGGGTAGTGCCGGGTTGAACTTGACAGGGTTGATTTAAAGAATGGTCCAACCCACCTATGAAAAACTCCTCAGGGATTGGCCAGCTAGCAAACATACAGAGTAAACCCAGTGCTGTATCTCTAATTTGGGATGAACTGCTGGGCACCGGGGCTGTCATTCTTTGTGAGGGAAGCAGTGGGATCAGACATGTCATGGTTGGCATTTTTTTTTTACTTTGGCCTGTTGGCAGAGTGTCATACATCTTGTTTTCTACACCACCAGAAAACATGACTGAAGATGGATGTATATTATGGGTGATTTATTTTCTTTAATTATTGGTCAAAAACTGTCTGTCTTTATTTATTATTGACATATGTATCTGTGAATGAGTAGGCCTTGCTTATTCACATTGGGGAGTGGTATCTAGATGCCCCCTTATTTGTTAAAGGAGGCTTTCAGATTCCGATAAGCCCAGTGCCCCCCAAGACCCCCACAACCACAGGGCCAGGGTTGTGGGGAAGAGGCCCTTTTGCTCATCACCATGGGGGCAACGGTGCTTTGTCAGGGGGCTTTCTCCTGGCAATGTACCCCCTCATGTTTATAAGATGTGGTTTGGTATGGTTTAAGTAGGGGGAAGGCCAAATGTTCACTCACTTCCCCTTCCTTGCCTGGTATTAAATAAAGGGGTAACCCATGCTGTTTCTCTTTTTTGCATGGGTTTACACGTAATATCCATGCCAGACTCTCATCAAGGTTAAGGGTCTGTTGAGTAATTTTAGGGGGAACCCCATAATGTTTTCATTTTTTGTGTGGGGGTCTCCCATTATTCTAGATGTATAGAATCCTGAACCACTTAGTTTACAAAGAGGAAGTGGCTGGAAACTGTAATTTTGCCAGCCATTTACAAACACCTTTTTCTTTTTTTCTTATATATATTTCTCATACAGATGCACCACTTCACAGGCAGGTTCAAGGTATCCCCCAGACATGTTATTTAATGGAGTTTTGCATTTTTAATGTTTCACTTTAATCAATACTAAAATTGCTACTCCTCTCCAAAAGAGATTTTTAAAAATATTTCTTGCTTTGGTAGATGTTCCCCAGGGCAGTGTCCGCCCCTCATGCCATTTTGTAGACCATCTCTTGCCTATTGGCCTAGCCATTCTTAACCAGGGTTCCTCAAGAGGTGGCTGGGGGTTCCTTGAGCTGTGACTTACTTACCTCCCATCTCATGTTGCCTACATAGTTCCAAGACCAAGGCCACTTGGCAGGACCAGCAGCATGACTGCAAGAGAGACATTCTGACCACCACTGTAAGGGGGCATTCTTCCCACTGTTCACTACCAATGTAAGGGGTGTTTGCTCAATGACTCCCAATTGACTAACCTGAACAGGGGTACCCTAAAACCTGAAAATTTTTTCAAGCGTTCCTCTGGGGTAAAAAGGTTGGGAAAGGCGGGTCTAGAGAATGGACAGAACTGTTCTTTAATATTGATTTTTAATGGGGTTTGGATTTGGCGCGTGAACTTTGCTCATGTTGGCTGAACCTGCTCGAACTGAACCCACGTCTGCTCGTCTCATCCCTATGTCTAATTTAACCTTCTTGATAACTCAACAGAGTCTGGCAGATGATACAACATGAAAAACTCCAGAACAAAGCTATCGGGAAGAGAGATGTTTGTGCAACTTCAAAGCAGACAATGAAGACTCATAGACAATGAAGGCTACCTGTTACATCAAAGGCCATCAGAAGAGCTTTATTGGCTACACTTTGTACAAAGTTCTATGTTGTTAAGTATAACAAAAAATATATGGGCAATGCACAGTTCTGCTTGAGTAGAAATATAGACTTTTTGATGGGAAGTTGTCACTCCGGGATGGGAGACGTTACACGTTTTGGAGGATTTTGATTGAAAGATCCAGTTTGGAGATAAAGGGTGTTATTTGACGATTTTGTGATGAAGTATTGCAGGAGAACTTAAAAGAATAAAAAAATTAAATAAATAAGTGATTCGATACAGTAGATAGATAGATATAGATAAAATAGAAGACTCATGTATACCAAATGCCTTCCATTATGTTCATTTCCATTTGGTCAAATCCAAAAAGTGAGGTGAGGGCAATGTTGGCAATGGATGACTTAATAAAGAAAGTCATTATATATGTCCTATACTCAACAAAATCTGTGCTGAAAAAAACCAAAATAGACGCCAAATACCACTATATTGGTTATATACATAAATTATGTATTTTTAACCATGTTCTTTGTTTTTGTATCACTTTTTTATACAGCGTAATAAATGGTCCCTCATTAGCCTCGTTATTTCACTTCTACTTTTACAGAAAATCAGACATAAGCAAAATAAAAAATGTAAATCGGCACTACACAAACAATAATATAATACACATAAAAGAAGGACTAAAACCCAAATTACAGAGATCGCTAACTTTGAGAAACCAAATCACCCTAAAAACACCCCCCCCCCCCCTCCAAAAAAAGAAGATTTTGCAAGCAAATTTACCTCAAGAAGCGAAATTTAGAATTTCTGCCTAAATCACACCTCACAACCCTTCTGCCCTACAGTATGTCAATAGTGAAAACTGTTCTATGTTTTCAGGTAAATGTATGAAATGATGTTACAGTATTTTATGGGTATTTTGGATAAAACTTCAGAGTATCTGATTGGATGCTAAGAGACAATTGACAGGTCTCAGTCAGAAATGTCATAATTTCATGAAATTATTGAGTTTGAAATATTCCTCACATGTCAACACCGAGGCTCACATTAGTTTCTGCTTTTTGATGCTTTAATTGATGTATAAAAACATGATAAATGAGTTTTCTGTGGTTAAAGTATTTCTGTTATGGTTGGTTATGTAATGTTATGTATTTTTATTATGCTGAGGAAAAAGAGAAAAAAACAGAATTCTGTAACCAAGTTCCTTTTTAAGCTGGAAACAAATATATTTTTAGACACCTACTGACACGTCTTCTGCCCAATCTTTGAAATCCTCATCAAGGCAAGGGAAAAAAAGAGAGAGAAAGGATAGAAGAGAAAAGAGGGGAGGGAGAGAGGAGAGGAGAGGAGAGGAAAGAGGAGGGAGAGAGAAGAGGAGATGAGAGCAGAGAAGGGGGGAGGGAGAGAGGAGAGGAGAAAAGAGGGGAAGGAGAGAAGAGAGGAGAGGAGAGAAGAGGGGAGGGAGAGAGGAGAGAAGAGGGGACGGAGAGAGGAGAGGAGAGGAGAGAAGAGGGGAGGGAGAGAGGAGAGAAGAGGGGAGGGAGAGAGGAGAGGGGAGGGAGAGAGGAGAGAAGAGGGGAGGGGGAGAGGCGAGGGCAGGAAAGTAGAGTGAAGGAGAGGAGGGGAGGAAAGGAAAAGAGAGGATGAATGGAAAGGACGGGATGAAGAAAGGAGAGGAGAGACCGGGTAGGAGAGGAGAGGATAGGAGAGTCGAGTAAAGGTGAGGAGGGGAGGAGAGGAAAGGAGAGGAGAGGGGAGGAGAAGAAAAGAGAGGAGAGAGGAGGAAGAAAGAGGAGGGAGAGAGAGTAGGAGAGAAGAGAGAAGGAGGGAAGGAGAAGGATGGGAGGAGACAACAGGACTGTAAAGTGGGGGAGAGAAGAAGGGTTGAGAGTAGAGTGCAGAAGAGTAGAGTTTAGAAGAGGGGAAGAGAGGAAAGGTAGGAAGGGAAGGGAGGGGAGGGGAGAGCAGTATAGGGGAGAAGGAGAGAAGAGGAGAGGGGAGGAGGGGAAATGAGGAAAGGGGACAGAGGGATGAAGGGGAGGAAAGGAGTGGATTGGGTGGGGAATGCAGAGGAGAGGGGAGGATGGAGGTAATTTTAGAGGAAAAGGGATGAGAGGAAAATGGGTAGTAGAGAGGAGATGGGAGTGAAAAGAAGGGAAGAGAACTGAAGAGAGGATAGTAGGAGTGAAAAAGGGGGAGCAGAGCGGATGGAGAAGAGAGAGGGGAGGTGAAAAGAGGAGAAGATGGGGAGGGGGGGCAGAAGAGGGGAGAGAAAAGATGAAAAAGTAAAGAGAAGAATATTAGAGAGATGGAGGAACATGTGGAGAGAGGTGAAGAAAGAAAGAAGGGAGGAGCGGAGAAGCGGAAGATAGACTGAAAGGAGACTGGGAAGATGATGAAAGGGAAAGGGAATGGGAGAGGGAGAGGAAAAAAAGAGAAGGAGAGGAGAGGTAAATGAGATGAGGGGGAGAGGGAGAGGAGAGCACAAGGAGACAGAGAGGGGGAGGTAACGGAGATGGAGAGGAGAAGTAAAGGAGATGAAGGGGAGAGAATGAGAAGAATTAAAGGAGATGAAGGAGACAGGGAGAGGAGAGGAGAAGTAAATGAGATGAAGAGGAGAGAATGAGGAGAATTAAAGGAGATGAAGGAGATAGGGAGAGGAGAAGGAGAGGAGAGGTAAATGAGATGAAGGGGAGAGAATGAGGAGAATTAAAGGAGATGAAGGAGATAGGGAGAGGATGAGAAGAAGTAAAGGAGATGAAAGAGAGAGGGAGAGGAGAAGGGAAGGAAACCTAAAGAAGATGAAGGAAAGAGGGAGAAGCAGAGGAGAGGACAGAGAGGGAGAGGTAAAGGAGATGGAGGGGAGAGGGTGAGGAGAGGTAAAAGAGATGAAGGAGAGAGGAGAAGGGGAGGAGACCTAAAGAAGATGAACAAAAGAGGGAGAGGTTGAGAAGAAGAGAGGTAAAGAAGATGAAGGGGAGAGGGAGAGGATAGGGAGAGGTAAAGAAGATGAAGGGGAGAGGGAGAGGATTGGGAGAGGTAAAGTAGATGAAGGGGAGAGGGAGAGGATTGGGAGAGGTAAAGTAGATGAAGGGGAGAGGGAGAGGATTGGGAGAGGTAAAGTAGATGAAGGGGAGAGGGAGAGGATTGGGAGAGGTAAAGTAGATGAAGGGGAGAGGGAGAGGATTGGGAGTGGTAAAGTAGATGAAGGGGAAAGGGAGAGGATTGGGAGAGGTAAAGTAGATGAAGGGGAGAGGGAGAGGATTGGGAGAGGTAAAGTGGATGAAGGGAAGAGGGAGAGGATTGGGAGAGGTAAAGTAGATGAAGGGGAGAGGGAGAGGATTGGGAGTGGTAAAGTAGATGAAGGGGAAAGGGAGAGGATTGGGAGAGGTAAAGTAGATGAAGGGGAGAGGGAGAGGATTGGGAGTGGTAAAGTAGATGAAGGGGAAAGGGAGAGGATTGGGAGAGGTAAAGTAGATGAAGGGGAGAGGGAGAGGATTGGGAGTGGTAAAGTAGATGAAGGGGAGAGGGAGAGGGCAAATTATAGCTTAATTTTAACAAGGAAAAGTGTACTGTTCAGTGTGTGTTACCATCTAGAAATGATCTTCCATTTTTCTGATTTTGCTGAACTGACACCATGAAATCTGGTTACTATGAATTATACTTAATGAAGAGACAGGCAGAGAGTGAACTGTTGCTGGAATTGGTCAAAAGATAATTAAATTTAATGGGTGTTCCCTATTACAGTCAGCAGCATTCATCTTACCTAGTTAGCCATCCAGGATGTGCTTCACAAAGGCTGAAAGAAAAGAAGAGAACAACTGTTAGTATTGGAGCCATGACTATCCTCCAAGGAGTAGACTTCCCATTACCTCTGCATTCTTCTCCGTATTAGCCTGTTACTGGAAACATGAAGCTGTGTAGTCACATGACTTTCCTCCAGGAGGACAAAATTGCTAATCCATGGCTGCCACTTCTCTCCTCTTAACCATAATCCCCTGTGATTGCAGACTAAGCCCCCTAACCTGGCAAATCTCCTCCACCATCTCTTGGGATTAAATCGGCCATCTTGGCTTGGTCTTCCCTCTCTGTTTTTTTTTAATCAATATTAGTCGGATCTGTTACCAAAACATCACATTTTTGTCTTTCTCCCCAAACGCTGTCCACAGATGACTAATATTTTTCCTTCTCGGAGTTCTCAGCTGGGCCCTTGGCTTCCATATCAAACAACGTTGTAAACAAGCATTAGAGAGAACACGGCCGATGACAGGAATCTCACAGCGTACCTTCCTGCCAACTTAGCTAGCGAAAATCTCCCAAAAACGTCCAACTTTTTATAGATGTCGTAACATGTTTTTAGCCCCTGCAATTTTTTTTTTCCCCTCAGCTGTGAGAATGTTTCCCTTCCGTTAATGACGTTCTCATTTTGTAGCAGAAAAAAAAACAAACGACTTGAACAAAAGGGAAATTCGGGAACCTGAACTTTGTATTCTGGTAAAAAACAGAGACTGGCGGCCAAGGAAAATATGAGGAATATTGTTCAACTGGAAGCCGTATATAAAAACAAGTAGCAATTACATCAGCGGCATGGGAGAGGCATGTTTCCTTTATAGGATATTCTACTTCTTCAAACTGGGGGGTTGGGTTCCCGGGAGGGGGGACTCAATGTTATTAGAATGAGGAGGATCAGAAAACAGAATGATTGAAATACATGAAGTTTAGAGATCGGTTCTTTTTGGATGAAGGATTTATTACTGGCACAGTGTTCTGCCTCCTCCTAGATGGACAACAATGATGTGATGAAATATCAGATTTAGTCAGATTGATTAAATAACCTTTTCCGTGGGAAACTTTCTCCAAAATGTAACTATTTTTGGATAAGAAGAGAAAAATAAACAATGAGGCAATCCTTCCACTGAAAGATACAAAGCAACTTCCATCCATCTAGCCACATATCCAATCCATCATATCCATCCATCCAATCATCCATATATCCAGTATATCATTTCCATATCCACATATCCATCAATCCAGCCACCCACCCATCCACCCAATCATCCATCCTTCCATCCATATATCCAGTACATCATTTTGATATTCATATACCCATCAATCCAACCACCCACCCATCCATCCATTCTCCCATCCATTAATCCATCTATTAATCCATCCATCCATTCAATTATCCATCCATCCATTCTTCCATCCACCCAATCATCTATCCATCCATGCATCCATCCATATATCAAGTCCATCATATCCATATCCATATACCCATCTCCCCACCATCCATCCAACCATTCATCCATTCTTCTATCCATTTATTCTTCAATTATTTCATTCATCCAATCATTCATCCACCCAGTTCATCATATCTATATCCACATATCCATCCAACCATCTATCTATTCATCCCTTCTTCCATTCAATCATTTATTCATCCATTCATCCAATCATCCATCCATCCATATATCAGTCCATCATATCCATATCCACATCTCTCCAACCATTCATCCAATCTTCCATCCATTCTTCGATCCATCCATCCATATATCCAGTCCATCATATCCATATTCACATACCAATCTCTCCAACCATTCATCCAATCTTCCAACCATTCATTCTTTTTATTTTTCCATCCAATCATCCATCTATCCATGTATCCAGTTCATCATGGACATATCCACATTTCCATCCAACCATCCATCCATTCATTATTCCATTCATCCATCCGTCCATCCATCCATCCATCTATCCACCCATCCAATCATCTATTCATCCATTCATTCTTCCATCCATCCATCCATCCATCCATCCATATATCCAGTCCATTATATCCATATATATATATTCAGTCCTTCCAACCACCCACCTATCCATCCAATCATCCATCCATCCATATATCCAGTTCATCATATCCATATTCACATACCCATCTCTCCAACCATTCATCCAATCTTCCAACCATTCATTCTTTTTATTTTTCCATCCAATCATCCATCTATCCATGTATATAGTTCATCATGGACATATCCACATTTCCATCCAACCATCCATCCATTCATTATTCCATCCATCCATCCATCCATCCATCCATTCATCCATCTATTCTTCCATCCATCCATCCATCCATCCATCCATCCATCCATATATCCAGTCCATTATATCCATATATATATATTCAGTCCTTCCAACCACCCACCCATCCACCCAATCATCCATCCATCTATTCTTTCATCTATGCATCCATCCAATCGTCCATCCATCCATTTATCCAGGTAATCATGGCCATATCCACATATCCATCCAACTATCCATCCATTCATTATTCCATCCATTCATCCATCCATCCATCCATCCAATCATCTATTCATGCACCCATCCATATATCCAGTCCATTATATCCATATCCTTATATCCAGTCCTTCCAACCACCCAACCATCCATCCAATCATCCATCTATTCTTTCATCTATGCATCCATCCATTCTTCAATCCATCCATATATCCAGTCCATCATATCCATATCCAAATAGCCATCCATCCATCTAACCATCAATCCATCCATTAATCCATCCACCCATCCATCCAGTCATCCACTCCTACATCGACAAGGAAAACATTATTCATAGACTGACCATGTAATCCAAAACTACGCTTGGCCCTCGAGTACTTTTATTGTCCCAACTTCCCCCCAGAAGCCTCTCTTTAGTTGTAAAGTATTTGTGTACTGCATCTGAACACCCAAAGCCTTAGGCCTCATACACATGGGCAATAAATAGACAGGTTTCACGCACATGTCCAAAGTTGCTTGTGACCAAAGAGCAACATGTACTGCTTCCAAACAGCTCACTGCCTGCTTGCTTGTTGGCTGCCACTGTGTAGCTGACTATGCCAGGAGACAGGAGGTGGGAGGAGGGGTGCACCCCCCAACCACCACCACCTTCTGACTTTGCATCCCCCATATGATCTTCTTGCTACTCAGGTCTACATCACAACAGCAGCCATTATCTGAGCCTCCAGAAAGCTGTTACCTAGAGCCTGTTGGTTGCAAATAATAAGCAACAAGTCATAATATGCGGTATTTTGTATTTCATCTAACAAAAATCAATAAAAAGCTAAATAAATACAGTATTTTAATCCTCAACTTAGAAAAAGAATAACCAGACAGGTTACAGTGAGGTGGGCTAGAAGGAGCCAGAAAATTTCCACTGAACCACTGGGAAGCCCAATAGAGCCTTCTTAAAACAGAAGATATCTGGATATCTAAATTTAAATCAAAATAAGGGGTTTATTCGTCATTTAAAGCAACTTTGCCACTCTCCTGAAACGTGCATAAAAAAGCATTACTGCCGCCAGGGGATGGGCCTGAATCCCCACTCCCTCCTTGTCTCCGACTCACTAGCATTGTCCAGTTGAACATAAATATAGGTACACAGATAGAATCCATGAGTTGGAGATGAATTCCAGGAGGCTTTATTCAAATACCCGGTTTCCCCAAAAATAAGACCTAGCGTGATTGTCGGTGATGGCTGCAATATAAGCTCAACCCCCCAAATAAGTCCTACCCTGTTTCCCCGAAAACAAGCCCTACCCTTAAAATAAGACCTACAAGGACTTTAACTAGGGCTTATTTGGGGGGTAGGGCTTATATTGCAGCCATCACCGACAATCACGCTAGGTCTTATTTTCGGGGAAACAGGGTAAGCACCTTACAGCAGCATATTAGCCTTGATGGTTTCACGCTATGGTCGCAAGGCTCATGACTGAGCACCAAAGCGCCGAATGCACCAAGACTTTTTGCTTCCATCTTGTGAACTTTGGTTATGTACCTGAATTGGTTCCTGCAAAGGGCTGTGAATATTTACCTCTCTATTGGGCGGTGAGCACAAGCTCCTCTGTCTTCCCACACTGCAACCTCCAACAAAGTCTTCAACACTTCCTAAGTCTTGCAGTGAGGTAGGGGTTGGAGGAAGGAACTACAGCCCATGGCAGGGAACACAGGCATCTAACACTCCCATAGTAAGGTAGGGGCGGAAGAAGGAACTATAGTCCATGATGGCGGACACAGGCATCCAACCCTCCCATAGTGAAGTAGGGATTGGAGGAACAAACTAAACCCCCTGACAGAGGACACAGGCATTCAACCCTCCCATAGTGAAGTAGGGGTTGGAAGAAAGAACTACAGCCCACGATGGGGAACACAGGCATCCAACACTCCCATAGTAAGGTAGGGGCGGAGGAAGGAACTATAGCCCACGGTGGGGGATGCAGGCATCCAACACTCCCATAGTGAGGTAGAGGTCAGAGGGAGGAACTACAGCCCATGGTGGAGGACACAGGCATCCAACCCTCTTAGAGTGAAGTAGGGATTGGAGGAACAAACGACAGAGGACACAGGCATTTAACCCTGCCATAGTGAAGTAGGGGTCGGAGGAAAGAACTACAGCCCACGACGGGGAACACAGGCATCTAACACTTCCATACTAAGGTAGGGGCGGAGGAAGGAACTATAGCCCACAATGGGGGATGCAGACATCCAACACTCCCATAGTGAGGTAGAGGTCAGAGGGAGAAACTACAGCCCATGGTGGAGGACACAGGCATCCAACCCTCCTATAGTGAAGTAGGGATTGGAGGAACAAACTAAACCCCACGACAGAGGACACAGGCATTCAACCCTCCCATAGTGAAGTAGGGATTGGAGGAACGAACTAAACCCCACGACAGAGAACACAGGCATTCAAACCTCCCATAGTGAAGTAGGGATTGGAGGAACGAACTGAACCCCACGACAGAGGACACAGGCATTCAACCCTCCCATAGTGAGGTAGGGGTCGGAGGAAAGAACTACAGCCCACGACGGGGAACACAGGCATCTAACACTTCCATACTAAGGTAGGGGCGGAGGAAGAAACTATAGCCCACGGTGGGGGATGCAGGCATCCAACACTCCCATAGTGAGGTAGTGGTCAGAGGGAGGAACTACAGCCCATGGTGGAGGACACAGGCACCCAACACTCCCATAGTGAAGTAAGGGTTGGAGAAAAGAACTACAGTACACAGGCATCCAACCCTACCATAGTTGGGTAGGGGTTGGAAGATGGCACTACGGCCAAGAGCAGGGGACGCAGGCATCTAACACTCCCATAATAAGGTAGTGGTCAGAGGAAGGAACTAATGCCCATGGCGGGGTACGCAGGCATTTAACACTCCCATAGTGAGGTAGGGGTCGAAGGAAGGAACTACAGCCCACGGCGGGGTACACAGGCATCCAACACACCCATAGTGAGGTAGGGGTCGGAGGAAGGAACTACAGCCCACAGTGGAAGACGCTGACATCCAACGCTCCCAGAAGTGTTGAGTGTTAAAGACTTTTTGGAGGCTGTGTGAAAGTCAGGCAAGTTTGGAGAGGTAAGTATTCACCGTCTTCTATCACAGGGACCTGTTGCTTCAAGGACGGAGCCATGCAAACAAATTCCTGGGTCAACTGTACATTTAGGACCGCTGGTAAAGAAACATACAGGAACACTGCACATTCATTTTAACTAAAACAAAGGTGACTATAGCCGCCTTAATAATACAAATGTCTTTAGCATTATGTAAGCTTCTAATTACCTTCATAGTTAATCAAGCCATTGGCGTCTTCCTGGCCAGACATAAGCCTGTCCACTTCTTCTTCTGTCAGTTTTTCACCTAAGTGACAGACACATCATAATAAATGAACAATGAATACTGACAAGCTTCTAAACATGAAAGTAGCCAATAAATGAATAGGCATATATAATGCCGGTAATAAAAGTGGCACCATACCATGAAAAGTCAGCTGAAGTCACTAGAAGGAATAGACGACCGCAAAGGGTTTTCTACTGAAAAGCAATGCAGGCGTCCCTTAAAACTGAGGTTCCTCAATTTGACTTTCATTAACACACTAACTCTCTATTCAATACAGGCAGATCGTGGCTGGTTTGAGGAGCCGGCAGAGTGCTGTACATAGCTTCCTGAAAACTTCACAGTCCCCCTGCCTCAGTACTCCTCTCAAGAGCCCTCAGTCCTGATGCAAGCAGTGGGAGGAGTTATGCAAATATTAAAATGCCTTGATGGGTATGGCTAGGCAAGCTGTATTTGCATGCAGATAGCCTTAGGTAATGCCCACATGTGATGCTGAGCCTCTATGATTGAAAAAACTGAAATAGAATAAATGTAAGGGGTGGGCCAGGGACAGTCAGGCTGGTGAGGAGAAGGGTTCTCAATCTGTGGCCCTCTAGCTGTTAAAAAAAATGAGGCATTGCAAGGACTGGCAGTTACAAGCATGACTCCCAAAGGCAAAGGCATGATAGGACTTCGTTTTTAAGGAGTTGGGCATTTTAAATGCTCTTTTTTTTTGTATTTTTTTTTTTTGCATTGCAGTTTGCATTTTTTTTTGCATTGCCCCGTAGGGTGGGACTTTAAAGGCACTACCAAATAAACATTGAGAAATAGTAGAAAACTATTGAACATTTATCAGAAAACATATATAAAATATTGCACATGACCGTGGATACGGTGTATACAAGAATGCAAAGAAAGATACGACTTCCTGAAACCTACGCGTTTCAGAGATGGATAAAACGCGTCGGATTCAGGAAGTCATATCTTTCCTTGCATTTTTGTATACACGGTCATGTGCAATATTTTATATATGTTTTCTAATAAATGTTCAATATTTTTCTACTATTTCTCAATGTTTATGTGGTAGTGCCTTTAAAGTCCCTCCCTAGGGGGCAATTTCCTCTTTCTTGGTACATTTGGGATGTAGCACACCCTCTACAGTTTTCTTTATCAGAAACCCCTTTTCTTTTTTTGCGTTGGTACAGGGCAGTGTCCAGTTCCCCGCGACATTCGTTTGACAATCCCTTACTTATAGACCTTGAAAAATGGTCAAAATTGTTTGTAAAAATTTGGCTCACTTTAACTTCAATAGGGTTTGTTCGGGTTAATGTCCAAACTTGTAAGCTGTTCGATGAACCTCCCGTAAACCGACCCCAGGTGTGTCTGGTTCGCCCTAGTCAAAGTCACTGATTGGAGCTGAAGTCGGTCATGTATAAAATATTGCACATGACCGTGGATACAGCGTATACAAAAAAGCAGAGAAAGATATGACTTCCTGAATTTGACGCGTTTCATCCATCTCTGAAACGCGTTGGCTTCAGGAAGTCATATCTTTCTTTGCATTTTTGTATACGCTGTATCCACGGTCATGTGCGATATTTTATATATGTTTAAGTTTTAATGGTAAGTGGATATTTTTGGAAAAATTCTGACTGTATGTTGTTGTATGTCAGGAATGTATTCATAAAGACTTGTCAAGTTATTGAAAAGTCCACTTTAAATATTTTGCCTCCATACCTAAAGTTGCCAGGACGTGCCGAATCTCAGCGCCCATGACGGTGCCGTTGCCTTCTTTGTCAAAGACGCGCAATCCTTCTACAAAGTCCTCGTAGGTTCCCTTCTCCTTAGACCTGGAGATATGCTGCAGCATGGGCAGGAAGGTATCAAAGTCCATCAGTTTGGTGTGTAGTTCTGCGAAATACAGAAAATACCATTATTTCTCATGTTTATGCCTGCTGTGTTTCTTTGTCTTTAGTTTTCAATGTTCTTTTGGTGACAGGTGGATGGAGATTACTATAAACTAAATACTCAACCCCCCCCCCCCCCAGTATGCATTGCTTTCTTGCTGCAGGTGCTGTGATCTGCACTGTAGCTACATTGATTGGCCTGTGTATGCAACAATGTCACAAACAATTCAATTTAAAGGAAACGTATAATAATTGCAACTGTTGGTAACCATATAAACTATGATAGTTGCCTTGCTGATCCATTACGTTTTGAGACATTGACTCAAAACATGTTTGCAGATCAAGAGTTCCTCTTTCAATTGCTTCCGGCTTGTTTTGAGTCAATGACTGAGAAAGTGTTGAAGCCGCAGGATTACAATGACAGACAGGTAGCAAACTGCCTGCATGCAATATGGCTGCCTGTAGGTTGGTTGATTAGAGGCCAACTCCATTGTAACCATTCAAGGTCCTCTTCCTCTGCTTAAGTGGTGTTTTATAAGGTTTTTTTAAATGATCTTTTTCTTATGTATTCGGGTTGGTCACATGACGTGCCGTGTCATCTTCCCCCTTGGTCTTCTCCTGTTGGGGGACGGTCCTGGATGATGCATAGAGTGAGACTGACATGATGACATCAACACAGTGTGACACTCCTGTAGGCAGGTGAAGCTAGCTGGTCTGCCACTAGGTGGCTCTGTGCTAGAATGGTGTCTGGTTACAGCAGACAGTGTCATCAGGTGCTAGGCCCCTTTTAATTAGAGCCCTCTGAGATCTCGGAGGCTAAGCAGGGTCAGGCTTGGTTAGTACTTGGATGGGAGACCGCTTGGGAATACCAGGTGCTGTAGGCTTAAAAATAAATAAATACATAATTACAACCCTTATGCAGTGATATCATGGATGAGTCAGTGCCCACATATAAGCCAGGTTGGGAGGAGCCCTAGAGCAGTTGGGGCATAGGAGCCAAACACCCCACACCAGTATAGATATAACTATCACGTGGAGGCCCTGGACAGGGCTGGAGGCCAGAGTGGAGTAGACCTGCACCCAGAAGAACCGACTGTAAACTTCCTGACCCCTATGGAGTTGGGGGCTAGGGCGGGTTGAAAAGGGCCTTTCAGGCCAGGCCAAGAATTCCCTGAGTTAGGCTATGGAAGAGGTACCTACAGAGAACCAGCCCTGTGAATAGTAATGACCCCAGGTGAAAGGGATAGACTGTTTGAAGGAGATGGCTGCTTAAATTGCTGCAAACGCTATTACATTTGACTGCTGCGGACCGTCCATTAAATGTGATTGACTATATATTGTTAAGTGACTCTGGAATGTATGTCAATGTGATGTGACTGTTATGTAATTTCCTGAGTACCATCAGGAAAGTGCAGCAACCCTATTCATGTGTGGACATTCCTTCCTTGAGATATAAAGGTCAACAGCCGGTAATGTCATGTGGATGGAAGTCTCTGGCATTGAGTGGGGCACAATATGGCGGAGGGTTCAGCCTCAATAGGAGGGAAAGTGTTCTAGCAAAGACAGGAGTGGGACAGGGACTTTTGCACTTGGCACTGTTATTAGCTAATAGAAAAGCCCATCTTTACAACCCTGATCACCAAAATGTAGTGCTGTGCTGTGAGGAGAGAAATAGAGAGAGCACTCTGCAGGGCTGGACTGCCAGGGTGACCAGAGGAGGACATGTTGGGGAAAGATGAAGAAACCTTGGCACCCAAATCTGACTCTTGTCTAGGAGGTCCTGTGGATTGGTTTAGGATGGCTGTGGGGCCTAAGGAGAAGCACCCCATGTGTGAGGAAAGAACACCTTAAGTTTACACTACCTATGGGAAGAGTCTTGAAACCTTTGGGAAGGTGGCTGCAATGGTTTTGTGACTATTCCGAGTGTTCTGCACTAAATAGACTACTACCAAGAAATCATATAATGGAGGTATAGTGTTCTGCACCAGAGACTACTGTCAGGAAGTTGTGATAAAGACTGTTGTGATGTAATACTGACATTACAATGTAATACTGACATAGGTTGGACTTGATGGACTTGTGTCTTTTTTCAACCACACCTACTATGTAACTATGTAACTAAGAAGAAATGTCATGGTGCTAGCGTGATTATCTGAGCGATTTGCAGTAAATATTTAAATATGCTCTTGGACTGGGCATTCTTTATTCCACGCAACAGGCCTCAGGCCGGGAATATGTGAGCGGGTACCACCTTTATCCCTGCGGTGCCATCCTCCCATGGGTCGGTAGGCTGTTATTGGACCAACGACTCTTCACCTCTTTTCACTGCATATTTTCCCCTTGTTTTTGGGGTAAGTACACCCTTTGTTGTGCCATGCTACCAATGGCCATTATTATATGCTATGTATCCTACCATACATGATTTCTAATCTATAAATATGAATGTACCGTCTTTACCATGGAGCTTTGACTTATACCAATGTGTGATTAAAATATAAGAATATACTATTGTTACATATAAATTTTATATTTATTGATCTATGCTGTTCCTTTATCTTGTAGAAATGCTTTTATGATTATAAAATCCGTCTTCTATTGCACTGCCTTCAAGTAGTCCTAAACAAGCGGGACAGCCACGAAACGCGTAGACCCACAATGAGGACTAGTGCACTGTCTAATGTGATGTATTTCAGGCAGCTTTGTTAGTGCTGCATCTCTCTGATATTTTAAAACTGTACAAAATAAAATTGTGTTTTTTTATATATAAAATCTTTCGTTTGTTCCTATTTGAGTGTACATAGAAGTGTATCTGAAGTCTCAAACAGACTCTCCTTTCCCAACAATTAAATGTGAGTGGGTGGGCCTCAGGCCAGGAAAAGTGTAACACAATATGGCGGGGTATCTCCAAAACAACAGGTCAATGATTATCTCATCCAAGAAGAGGCGGGGTGGATTCAAAGTCAGCTTGGTTGTAACAGCCACTTAGGACGGGACCCTTTCACTCGCTTAGCATTAATGCACTGCCAGTGTAGGGTGCAATGCTGATAAGGTTGTGTTTCCAAAGTGCCCTTTACCTCCCAGGCTTTGCCTGCAGGGGACATAGTTCCAAAGAGTCCTTTGCCTGGATGTGAATCCCAGGGTCCTTCACTCCTGGGATGCTTCTTGGGAATGGTGTAGCTCCAGAGAGGTCCAGTCTTTGCCCCCATGCTCTTGGTCTTGAGAAGGTAGCCAGAAGAAGAAGGAATGTATGTTCACCTAGCTACCCATCTGGGCTTACAGAATCTACATTAGCCTGTGGCAGAGGCTGAAGAAACTACCAGGTAGCCACCCGTATGGGCCTATAGAGTCTGCACTAGCCTGTGGCAGAGGCTAAAGAAACTATAAGGTAGCCACCCATCAGGGCTTACAGAATCTACATTAGGCTGTGATAGAGGCTGAAGAAACTATAAGGTAGCCACCTGTCTGGGTCTACAGAATCTACATTAGCCTGTGGCAGATGCTGAAGAAACTATAAGGTAGCCACCCATCAGGGCTTACAGAATCTACATTAGGCTGTGATAGAGGCTGAAGAAACTATAAGGTAGCCACCTGTGTGAGCCTACAGAATCTGCACTAGCCTGTGGCTGAGGCTGAAGAAAATATAAGGTAGCCACCCATTTGGGGTTACAGAATCTACACTAGCTTGTGGCAGAGGAAAAAGAAACTATAAGTTAGCCACCCCTATGGGCCTATAGATTCTGCACTAGCCTGTGGCAGAGACTGAGGAAACTATAAGGTAGCCACCCATCTGGGCTTACAGAATCCACACTAGCCTGTGGCAGGGGCTGAAGAAACTATAAGGTGGCCACCTGTCTGAGCTTACAGAATCTACACTTACCTGTGACAGAGGCTAAAGAAACTATAAGGTAGCCACCATCTGGGCTTACAGAATCTACACTTACCTGCGACAGAGGCTAAAGAAACTATAAGGTAGCCACCATCTGGGCTTACAGAATCTACACTTACCTGTGACAGAGGCTAAAGAAACTATAAGGTAGCCACCATCTGGGCTTACAGAATCTACATTTACCTGTGACAGAGGCTAAAGAAACTATAAGGTAGCCACCATCTGGGCTTACAGAATCTACACTAACCTGTGGCAGAGGCTAAAGAATCTATAAGGTAGCCACATGTCTGGGCCTACAGAATCTGCACTAGCCTGTGGCAGAGGCTAAAGAGACCAAAAGGTAGCTACCCACCATCTGGGCTTCCACAAACTACACTGACCTGTGGCTAAAGCCTAGAAAGTCCTACTGCTGACCTGCGGCAGAGAGCAAAAAATAGTCAAAGACAGAAGCCCATCTAGACCCAAAAAAGGTCTGTCAGAGGTCTACTGAGTGGAGGGATTTTTTGCTTCTGTTGTAGGGTATCCTGTGTACCCCAACCCCCTGCTTAAGAGAACCGAGCCAATACATTTTTGTATTTGAGGCCATAAAGTCTGTCTAATTGTTGCTACTGGTTGGTTGGTGGGTCGTTGGGTGTTATAGGGTGCAGCTACTGGGCAGGTCACCAAGGCAGGAGAGCCCATTATAAATCCAGTAGCTCCTTTGGGGGCCATTGCCCCACATGTAAAAAGAAAAAAAAAAATGAGCGCAGAGTTGGTCCTTAACCTTTCCAACTTGCAATAAGTTGAGAACGAATAATAATAATGAACCGCAAAGCTGTTTTGCATTATGTAATAAAATGTCGGCATGTGCCAGTTTGCTCGCTACCAAATTTCTTTCTCCGCTCTCTCGCGTTTTCTTTTCAGCCAGAGAAAGTTGAATTGACAGAACTCTGGAAAAACACAGCCTGCTGGCAAGTGGACATGACAAACATTCGCTAACCTTCTGGTTTTGGCCGTCCGAGGACTTTCAAGACTTCAGCGTTGGTCGGGTTCTGCCCCAGCGACCTCAGAACGTCCCCGCATTGTCCGTAGGTGATTTTCATCTCGCAATTAGGGGTCCGATCAAAGAGCGAAAAGGCTTCTTTGAATTCTGCCAAAGACAAGAAAGGAGAGAGTAAAAAAAAAAAAAAAGTTCAATTGCCGATTTGTGAAATGGTTACTTCTTTTTTGGTTATTTTTCTAAATCTCAGCAAATATTTGATTTTGTGGAGCGCATTACGATCGACCACATAATTTTTTATGATTAGGTCGATTTCCTGGAACCGTGCTCCCAACGCTTGTGTGGCTAGCCGTCCGCAGTGTCAGATGACAGGAGACTTGTGTTGGAGGCCAAAACCCGGCATGACGATTGGTTTTGGAAGGAAGGCAAACGAATGATTGCAGTATGACAGCGCCAACGAAAAGCTTAAAGAAAAAACATAAGTCACCTGCTGGGGGGGAGGAACATTATTCCAGAAAATAATTTTGTCTCCGCTCTGGAAAGATTCATGTGTTCACTGCCGTTTTCTAAAATATCTTTTAGTGTGGCACTTAAAAGGGTCTTTCCACCTTTTGGAGGGGATGAGTTACCCCATTCCTGAAGAAAATACACAAAGCAATGCAACATTATTAATGCTGAAGTCTAAAGTGTTTCTAAAGGATATTTTTTTTTGGGGGGGGGGTAAAATAAAAAAGATCTTATCCTTACTTGTTACGTGCAATGTTATTGCACAGAGAGGTCTCTTAATGCTTCTCTGGCAGTCTCCTGTCAATGCCGCCCACTCCTCCCTCCTCCTTCCTTAGCAAGCCAGGTGCTATGGGGGGCACCCATGCGTTTGTGCTCCCAAGCCAGGTTGTGTGCATCCGTAGGCACACAGAGCGCTGGTAAGCCATGCCCCTGCTCCCTCCTCACATGAGTTTGACTGACAGCAACAGGAGCCTATTACTGCCTTCAGTGTCTCCCGTGAGACCAGAAAGTGAAGGGGAGCGATGTCGGAGATAGGACAGCGCTGGAGCGGAGAAAGGGGTCAGGTAAATGTTTAAGGATGGGGGTGGATAGAGCAAGCAGTGGGGAGTTTTTACCTCTTAATACAGAGAATGCATTAGGATAAAAAAAGGTTTGACTTCAGAAGCACTTTAATCTTCTTATACAGTGGAACCTTGGTTTACGAGTAACGCGGTTAACGAGCCTTTTGAAAGACGAATGACTCGGAAATACTCAGAAACACTCGGAAATACCCAGTTCCCGAGTGTTTCCGAGCCTTTCCGAGTTCAGCCGAGCTGTCCCCGAGTATTTCCGAGGCTCTCTGGTGCCCCCCCACCTCTGGCCACATGCGGTATTGCATGTAATAGAAGTGAATGCGGAACAAATTATCTTCGTTTCCATTGACTGCTATGGGGAAACTGGCTTTGATATGCGAGTGCTTTGGATTACAAGCATTCTCCTGGACTGGATTATGCTCGCGATCCAAGGTTCCACTGTATTTTGCACCCCCTTTAAACCTGGTAATGACATTTTTCAAATAAAACCTTTCCATTTTCATTACACACTTAATTTTAGTCCCAGTGATGTCACCACTGGATCTCTGTACTTCTCAGGGCACCACAGGCAGATAATGGCCGGTGGGAGGGGCCGGCTGGGTGCTGTACATATTTTCAGGAACCTATCACAGCCCCCCCGCCCTAATACTCCTCTCAAGAGCCTCCAGTCCGGATGCAAGCAATGGGCTGGCTCTTGGGAGAAGGTTTACAAATATATAAAAATCCCTTGATGGGTGGGTGTCAGTCTGGAGGAGTGGGTGTTCCTAGGTCCTGGCTGGTAACACCCACATGTGATGCTGAGCCTCCATGATTGAAAGAACTGAAATCCAATAAATGAAAGGGGCAAGCGAGGGACAGTCAGGCTGGGGAGGAAAAAAATGGATGTTCTCCAGCCAGGAAATGAGGCGGGCTCTATCTGACTTGCTGCAGCTTTTATTGCACACTGTGACAAGCTCACAGTGTGCAGTGAAATCATAGCAAGCCATTTCAGTCCAGGAGGGGAACTTGTACAACTGTACAAGACTGAAGGGGAAGATGTAGGAAAAATATGTCAGATATAGGAAAATGTGACTTTCAGTTCAGTAAAGTTTGAACCAGTTTTTCTAATGCGCAGCTCCCAGCAAGTTTGACGCAGCTGCTGGTGTGAACCACCCTTCATTCTATTAGATGTGGTGAAGTTCTATTGTCCCTGATCACCGCCACATCAGTCACAGTGTCCTCGATCATCACCACACCAATCACAGTGTCCCCGATCATCACCACACCAATCACAGTGTCCCCGATCTCCACCACACCAATCACAGTGTCCCCGATCATCACCACACCAATCACAGTGTCCCCGATCATCACCACACCAATCACAGTGTCCCCGATCTCCACCACACCAATCACAGTGTCCCTGATCTCCGCCACATCAATCACAGTGTCCCCGATCATCACCACACCAATCAGAGTGTCCCCGATCATCACCACACCAATCACAGTGTCCCCGATCATCACCACACCAATCACAGTGTCCCCGATCATCACCACACCAGTCACAGTGTCCCCGATCATCACCACACCAATCACAGTGTCCCCGACCATCACCACACCAATCACAGTGTCCCCGATCATCACCACACCAATCACAGTGTCCCCGATCATCACCACATCACCACACCAGTCACAGTGTCCCCGATCATCACCACACCAATCACAGTGTCCCCGACCATCACCACACCAATCACAGTGTCCCCGACCATCACCACACCAATCACAGTGTCCCCGACCATCACCACACCAATCACAGTGTCCCCGATCATCACCACACCAATCACAGTGTCCCCGATCATCACCACACCAGTCACAGTGTCCCCGATCATCACCACACCAATCACAGTGTCCCCGACCATCACCACACCAATCACAGTGTCCCCGACCATCACCACACCAATCACAGCGTCCCTGATCATCACCACACCAATCACAGTGTTCCTGATGACCGCCACACCAGTTACAGTGTCCTTGATCATGAAAACAGTGTCCTTGACCACCACAATTGTCCACGTATCACTGATCATTTCCACACCAGTCCCATGAAACCATGTAACATTTGGGACTGGTGAAGAGGTAAAATGTATCACTTTGTAGGTGATTTGGTATGGTGCTAACATTCTCCTCTGGAAGGACAGATATTGGGTCTTCATTCTGGAAGGACAGATGTTGGATCTTCATTCTGGAAAGAAAGATTTTGGGTCTTCTTTCTGAAAGGACAAATTCTGGGTCTTCATTACTGAAGGATAGATTCTGGGTCTTCATTCTGGAAGGACAGATTTCGGGTCTTCATTCTGGAAGGACAGATTCTGGGTCTTTATTCTGGAAGGACAGATATTGGGTCTTCATTCTGGAAGGACAGATTCTGGGTCTTTATTCTGGAAGTACAGATTTCGGGTCTTCATTCTGGAAGGACAGATTCTGGGTCTTCATTCTGGAAGGACAGATTCTGGGTCTTCATTCTGGAAGGACAGATTCTGGGTCTTCATTCTGAAAGGACAGATTCTGGGTCTTTATTCTGGAAGTACAGATTTCGGGTCTTCATTCTGGAAGGACACATTCTGGGTCTTCATTCTGGAAGGACAGATTCTGGGTCTTTATTCTGGAAGGACAGATTCTGGGTCTTCATTCTGGAAGGACAGATTCTGGGTCTTCATTCTGGAAGGACATATTCTGGGTCTTCATTCTGGAAGGACAGATTCTGGGCCTTCATTCTGGAAGGACAGATTCTGGGTCTTCGTTTTGGAAGGACAGATGTTGGGTCTTCATTCTGGAAGGACAGATTCTGGGTCTTCATTCTGGAAGGACAGATTCTGGGTCTTCATTCTGGAAGGACAGATTCTGGGTCTTCATTCTGGAAGGACATATTCTGGGTCTTCATTCTGGAAGGACAGATTCTGGGCCTTCATTCTGGAAGGACAGATTCTGGGTCTTCGTTTTGGAAGGACAGATGTTGGGTCTTCATTCTGGAAGGACAGATTCTGGGTCTTCATTCTGGAAGGACAGATTCTGGGTCTTCATTCTGGAATGACAGATTCTGGGTCTTCGTTTTGGAAGGACAGATGTTGGGTCTTCATTCTGGAAGGACAAATTCTATATCTTCATTCTGGAAGGATAAATTCTATAACTTCATTCTGGAAGGACAGATTCTGGGTCTTTATTCTGGACGGACAGATTCTGGGTCTTTATTCTGGAAGGACAGATTCTGGGTCTTTATTCTGGAAGGACAGATTCTGGGTCTTTATTCTGGAAGGACAGATTCTGGGTCTTTATTCTGGAAGGACAGATTCTGGGTCTTTATTCTGGAAGGACAGATTCTGGGTCTTTATTCTGGAAGGACAGATGTTGGGTCTTCATGCTGGGTCCTCAGTGTTGCGGTCAGAGTTGTGACGCAGCTGTGAGTTCACTTCATACTCTTTCTTTACATCCAGCCGCTCCTTCAAACACTTCCATAAGTGGCGGGAAGATGAGGAATGCGGCTGCTCTGCCAACCCCATGTGTGGCATCCTCTGCCATCTGTCTCCATTTAAGATTCGTCTTTTGTTTCCCTGGCTTTCTGTGGGAGGCCTGGGAATGGGACATGGTATTCCCTCCACAAACCGCTACCAGGGACTTCTCTCCCCAGCACTGCAAATCATTATCTCTCGGCTGCATGAATGAGTGGACGGTAATAGTCTGCAGAGACTCCCCACTTATCGTAACAACCAGCTCAGTAAATCATTGTTGATTACTGTGGTTTAGAAAATGTGAAATTAAAGAAAATAGAAATACACATACACACTGTTACAATATAATTAAAGCCAAAACATTCTGTAGTTTTAGCTGGAGAAGGAAAGGATTAGAACCCCTGTTGGGTTTGTATTGCTTTTAAAGAAAAACCTTAAAGAAGAACTCCAGGTAACTATGCATATTCACAGGGCCTCCATGAGAAATTGTGGAGCCCCATACAGCCTGCTCGAGATGGTCAGCCTCCCATCCATCTCACCCAGAGAAAGGCCTTTAAATACCTTATTGTCTTTCACCATTTCTGTTGCCTGTCCCTGGACCTGTTCTATCCTATCAATATCTTTTTGTAAGTGAGGTCTCTAGAACTGGGCACAGTATTCTAAATAAGGCCTCACTAAAGATTTATTTTGAGGAATCAGGACCTCCTTCCTCCCACTGGTGATCCCTCTAGTGATATAAATATCTATATGGAGGAATCAGGACCTCCTTCCTCCTGCTGGTGACCCCTCTAGTGATATAAAGATCTATATAGAGGAATCAGGACCTCCTTCCTCCTGCCGGTGATCTCTCTAGTGATATAAAGATCTATATGGAGGAATCAGGACCTCCTTCCTCCTGCTGATGATCCCTCTAGTGATATAAATATCTATATAGAGGAATCAGGACCTCCTTCCTCCTGCTGGTGATCCCTCTAGTGATATAAAGATCTATATAGAGGAATCAGGACCTCCTTCCTCCTGCTGGTGGTCCTTCTAGTGATATAAAAATCTATATAGAGGAATCAGGACCTCCTTCCTCCTGCTGGTGGTCCTGCTAGTGATTTAATGATCTATATAGAGGAATCTGGACCTCCTTCATTAGGATGTTATCCCTCTAGTGCTATAAAGATCTATATAGAGGAATCAGGACCTCCTTCCTCCCGCTGGTGACCCCTCTAGTGATATAAATATCTATATGAAGGAATCAGGACCTCCTTCCTCCTCCTGGTGACCCCTCTAGTGATATAAAGATCTATATAGAGAAATCAGGACCTCCTTCTTCCTGCTGGTGATTCCTCTAGTGATATAAAGATCTATATAGAGAAATCAGGACCTCCTTCCTCCCGCTGGTGACCCCTCTAGTGATATAAATATCTATATGAAGGAATCAGGACCACCGTCCTCCTGCTGGTGGTCCTTCTAGTGATCTATACAGCGGAATCAGGACCTCCATACTCCTGCCGGTGACCCCTCTAGTGATATAAAGATCTATATAGAGGAATCAGGACCTCCTTCCTCCTGATGGTGACCCCTCTAGTGATAACTAAAGATCTATATAGAACATTTAGGATCTTTTTCCCTATGTGAATTAATTTGCCTTTAGATATGTTGAACTGCAGTTTCTACTATTTTGACAAATGTTCTGGGAATGCCAAATCATGTTCCATGTTTCAAACAACTCCATGAATATTAACAATATTGCATATTATTGTGTCATCAGCAAAAAGATATATAGCTTACCCACCAAGTTATTGACCATTATATTCCGATGAGGTGTATTTGATCTTTAATCAAAAAATCCTCCAGGAATTAATATTTATATTGCGCATTTATTTCCATAGAGATATTCCCATAGAGATATTTTGAGCACTTATTCATTCAGGGTAACACCATTTAAGCCGTGACACATGCTATCTAAACAGGAATACTGAGAACTGTGCATCTCAAAGAAAAGCTCATAATTTTTAAATTTGAATACAAATAGTAGAAACATAACTCTGATGAGAAAGCACATAACAGATAAGTAGATGCACCCTCTATATCGAATTTTTTTTTTCTTTTTATTGCTTTTGTAAAGGTTTTGATTTGACAAATTAATTTTTAGTTTCCGATTTTGACAGTCATTTTTAATATAGGGAGGCAGGCAATGATTACACCAATCATCTATAACATTAGGACCACTGACAAGTAAAGTGAATAACATTGATTATCTCGTTACAGTGGCATATGTTAGAGGGTGGGATATATTAGGCAGCTAGTGAACATGTTGTCCCTGAAATTGAAAGCAGCAAAAATAGGCAAGTGTAAAGATTTGAGTGACTTTGACAAGGACCAAATTGTAATGTCTAGATGACTGGGTCAGAGCAACTCCAAAACTACACCTCTTGTGGGATGTTCCCAATCTGCAGTGGTCAGGACCGAACAAAAGTGTTCCAAGGAAGGAAACCCGTAGATAGAGTCATGGGCAGCCAAGGCTCATTGATGGAGGTGGGGAGGGAAGGCTCATTGATGGAAGTGGGGAGGGAAGGCTCATTGATGGAGGAGTGAAGGGAAGGATCATTGATGGAGGTGGGGAGGGAAGGCTCATTGATGGAGGTGGGGGGAAGGCTCATTGATGGAGGAGTGAAGGGAAGGATCATTGATGGAGGTGGGGAGGGGAAAGCCCATTGATAGAGGTGAGGAGGGAAGGCTCATTGATGGAGGTGGGGAGGGAAGGCCCAATGATGGAAGTGGGGAGGGAAGGCTCATTCATGGAGGAGGGGAGGGAAGGATAATTGATGGAGGTGGGGAGGGAAGGCTTATTTATGGAGGTGGGGAGGGAAGGCTCATTGATGGAGGAGGGGAGGGAAGGATCATTGATGGAGGTGGGGAGGGAAGGCTTATTAATGGAGGTGGGGAGGGAAGGCTCATTGATGAAGGTGAGGGAGAGGGGTAAGGCTCATTAATGGAGGTGGAGGGAAGGCTTATTTGTGGAGGTGGGGAGGGAAGGCTCATTGATGGAGGTGGGGAGCGAAGGCTCATTGATGGAGGTGGGGGAGAGGGGCTAAGGCTCGTTGATGGAGGTGGGGAGGGAAGGCTCATTGATGAAGGTGGGGAGGGAAGGCTCATTGATGGAGGAGGTAAGGTAAGGATCATTGATGGAGGTGGGGGGAAGAGTCCCCAGATATCAAGCAATTAAGCTGCAAGTTTGAAAATTACTTCCTAAGCTATTGCTAGACTTGCCAGGCTTCACAAGTTTGTTGCACAATTGCAGCAAGTCCGCATTGCATGACTCCAGATCAACTTTCTTTGCAAACATTCTGCAAGTCTGCAGCAAGTTCTGGTTCAGTTATGTTGTGCAATAGTCATCCCACCACCTAGTTCACTTGGACTTGCAGAGCTCTTGCTGTACACTCACCACCACTGCAACTTTGCTCTTGCTAGAGACTTGCCCCTTAAATTTTCTACAAACTGGAAAAGCGTCAACTAAAACTTGTGCTTCAAGTGCTCTGCAAGTGTACAACTTGTCAGTGAAAATGTGCAGCAAGTTTAAAGACTTACAATTCAACACTGCCACACATTTGTGTCAAGTTATCCTTGCTACCTGGGTCATTGATGGAGGTGTGGAGGGAAGGCTCATCGATGAAGGTGGGGAGGAAAGGCTCATTGATGAAGGTGGGGAGGTTAGGCTCATTGATGGAAGTGAGGAGGGAAGGCTCATTGATGGAGGTGGGGGGGGGGGGGGGAGGCTCATTGATGGAGATGAAGAAGGAAGTCTCATTGATGGAGGTGAGAAGGGAAGGCTCATTGATGGAGGTGGGGAGGGAAGGCTCATTGATGGAGGTGGGGAGGGAAGGCTCATTGATGGAGATGGGGAGGGAAGGCTCATTGATGGAGGTGGGGAGGGAAGGCTCATTGATGGAGGTGGGGAGGGAAGGCTCATTGATGGAGGTTGGGGGGAAGGCACATTGATGGAGATGAAGAGGGAAGGCTCATTGATGGAGGTGGGGGAGAGGGGCTAAGGCTCATTGATGGAGGTGGGGAGGGAAGGCTCATTAATGGAGGTGGAGGGAAGGCTTATTTATGGAGGTGGGGAGGGAAGGCTCATTGATGGAGGTGGAGGAGAGGGGCTAAGGCTCATTGATGGAGGTGGGGAGGGAAGGCTCATTGAAGGAGGTAAAGGGAAGGCTCATTGATGGAGGTAGGGAGGGAAGACTCATTGATGGAGGTGGGGGAGAGGGGTAAGGCTCATTGATGGAGGTGGGGAGACAAGGCTTATTGATGGAGGTGGGGAGAGAAGGCTTATTGATGGAGGTGGGGAGGGAAATCTCATTGATGGAAGGTTGGCCCATGTAGTCTGATCCAATAGAAGAGCTACTGTAGCTCAACTTGCTGAAAAAAGTAATGCTGGTTCTGATAGAAAAGTGTCAGAACACACAGAGCATCATAGTTTGTTGTGTATGGCGCTAAGTAGCCGCAGACCGGTCAAGGTGCTCTTGCTGACCCCAGCCATAAGAGCCCACAATGGGCATGTGAGCATCAGAACTGGACCACAGAGCAATGGAAGAAGGTGGCCTGGTCTGATAAATCACATTTTCTTTTACATCATGTGGCTGGCCGGGTGTGTGTGGGCTACTTACCTGGGGAAGAGATGGCACCAGGATGCACTATGGGACGAAGCCAAGCCGGTGCTTTGTCTAGTGGAGTCCATGCCTCCATGGGTAAGGTAATTTTTGCTGGCAAAAGGAGGGCCTACTCAATATTAGGAGGGTGGTCATAATGGCATGGCTGATCAGTGTATCACCTTAAAGATTGTGGGGAAACGTGATTTTTGCGGTAAATTTTAAAAACCTAGGAGTCCACGGCCTTTTTAATGTGTGGTCAATTAATACTTTTGTTTATATTTGTACCAATAAAGATAGTAATGTTTCATAATTCGCTGGTAACTAGAGTCCCAGATCTATTTACAGTGGGGGAACTACCACCATAGCAGCACACACAGTGACAATGGAGACTGGGCTGGGGGAAGGGGGTCTGGTTGGGTCCCCTAAGATTAAAAGTGGTGGACTGGAGGAAGCTCCTCTCATGTGTCCCTTCACAATACCCCCTGCCAGCCACAAAAGCCCCCTTTCCCAGAAAGTGCCTTTCCACAGAGCCCCTCAGCCACCCAGATTACCCCTGTAGACTTCTGCAGAACCCTCAGCCCCCCAGAGGGCCCCAAACCACTTATAAAGATTCATGCCGGGAAGTCCATAGTGCCTCTATCCCCCACAGTGCCCCCAACTATCCCCAGAGCCTATCATCTGGAACCAGTCTGCCCATTCTCCTCTGACCTCTGACATCAACAAGGCATTTTCCTCCACACAACTTCCGCTCACTGGATATTTTTTCCCACCATTCTCTGTAAACCCGAGAGATGGTTGTGGGTGAAAATTCCAGAAATAGTCAGACCAGCCCTGTCTGGCAAACAACAACCATGCCACGTCCAAAGTCACTGAAATACCCTTTCTTCCCCATTCTGATGCTCGGTTTGACCTTCAGCAAGTCGTCTTCACCACGTCTAGATGCCTAAATGCATTGTGTTCCTGCCGTGTGATTGGCTGATTAGCAATTTGTGTTACCAAGCATTAGAACAGGTGTACCTAATAAAGTGGCCGGTGAGTGTATATACTGTATATACACGTCATGCATTATACAGTATAACATAATAATTTTAACATTGCTTTACTACAAATTCATATAAAAAGGTTTTGTTTTTTCCCGCAAGAACACATATCAAGAGTCTCATTAAAAAGCAAACAAGTACAAGGAGTTCAGTTGCAAATATGTAGAGGGTGATACTTTGGTCGAAATGCGTAGACTGAAGTTCTGACCCCAGCATATTTGCAGCCAAACTCCTTGTACTCGGTTGCTTTTTATTGAGACTTTTGAAGGGGCCCTTAGGGTGGGTTATAAAAAGAATATAAATAAGTGAAACATTCTGGTTACTTTGTTGCCTCTTACCTTCTATCTGGTCTGCTGTGAACTCAATCTGAAAAGAAAAATGAAAGAAAAATTCTGTAAGTGACCATTTTGTAGCCCTAGAATGAATGCCTCACATGCGTGGTGCTATTTGCATTGACCAGTGCGTCCTGCGTGCATGTTTGCATTCCCATATATGTGCGAGGGGGGGGGGGGGGGGGGATTCAGGTATTTTAACTTTTTTTTTATTTTTTTCACAATTTCATTTTTTGTACACACTCTTTTATTTTTATTTATTTATTTATTTTTTTTCCCCATTTAACTTTATTGCTATCACAAGTAAGCTAACAAGCCAGTGACCTGTGATAGCATTGGGCAGGTGACAAGTCCTCTTCATGGAGACATCCAAGGTCTATTGGACTCACATTGTCTGCCCTGAACTCTAAAGCAGTTAATCGAGCACATTTGTGCTTGATTAGCAGCATTCCCCGGCTACAATAGCCAAGGAATGCCGGCTCTGAACCCGGAAGTAATGTAGTACGTGGCCCTTCCGGGTTCATTCATCAAAGAGATTGGGGAATGGACCACCGCCAGCACCAGGGGGGGGGGGGGGGGTTGTTAGGTTCACCTTCCTTACTGCTTCAACATGCTTTTTTGAAGCTTTAATGAAGCTTGGCAAATACCGTGTGTTAATTTTCGATTTGTTTTAAAGGGGCCCAGTAAAACTCAAGCTCAGTAGTACCTCCACTCAGCAGATCCCCAGCTCATTGGCACCCTCATTCAGCAGATCCTCTGCTCAGTAGTACCCCCAGCTCTGCTGATGCCCCGCTCAGTGGTAACCCCCCAGTTCTGCTAATCCCGTGCTTAGTAGTAACTCCCAGCTCTGCTGATCCCCCACCCAGTAGTAACCCCCAGCTCTGTTGATCCCCCACTCAGTAGTAACCCCTAGTTCTGCTGATGCTCCGCTCAGTGGTAACCCCCAGTTCCGCTGATCCCCTGCTTAGTAGTAACTCCCAGCTCTGCTGATCCCCTGCTTAGTAGTAACTCCCAGCTCTGCTGATCCCCCACCCGGTAGTAATCCCCAGCTCTGTTGATCCCTTACTCAGCAGTAACCCACAGTTCTGCTGATGCCCCGCTCAGTGGTAACCCCCCAGTTCTGCTGATCCCCTGCTTAGTAGTAACTCCCAGCCCTGCTGATCCCCTGGTCAGTAGTAATCCCCAGCTCTGTTGACCCCCCACTCAGTGGTAACCCCCAGTTCTGCTGATGCCCTGCTCAGTGGTAACCCCCAGTTCTGCTGATCCCCTGCTTAGGAGTAACTCCCAGCTCTGCTGATCCCCTGGTCAGTAGTAATCCCTATCTCTGTTGATCCCCTATTCAGTAGTAACCCCCAGTTCTGCTGATGCCTCATTCAGTGGTAACTCCCAGCTCTGCTGATCCCCTACTCAGTAGTAATCCCCAGCTCTGCTGATCCCCCACTCAGTGGTAACCCCAAGTTCTGCTGATCCCCCACTCAGTTGTAACCCACAGCTCTGCTGATGCTCCATTCAGTAGTAATCCCCAGCTCTGTTGATCCCCCACTCAGTGGTAACCCACAGCTCTGCTGATCCCCCATTCAGTAGTAATCCCCAGCTCTGCTGATGCCCCACTCAGTGGTAACCCCAAGTTCTGCTGATCCCCCACTCATTTGTAACCCACAGCTCTGCTGATGCCCCACTCAGTGGCAACCCCCAGTTCTGCTGGTCCCCTGCTTAGTAGTAACTCCCAGCCCTACTGATCCCCTGCTCAGTAGTAATCCCCAGCTCTGTTGATCCTCCAATTGGTAGTAACCCACAGCTCTGCTGTTCCCCTGCTCAGTAGTAACCCCCAGCTCTGCTGATCCCCCACTCAATAGTAACCCTCAGCTCTGCTGATCCCCCACTCAGTAATAACCCCCAGCTCTGCTGATCCCCCACTCAGTAATAACCCCCAGCTCTGCTGATCCCCCACTCAGTAGTAACCTCCGGCTCTGCTGATCTCCCGCTCAGTAGTATCCCCCAGCTCTGCTGATCTTCCGCTCAGTAGTATCCCCCAGCTCTGTTGATTCCCCACTCAATAGTATCCCCCAGCTGATTCGCTGATCCTCCTCTCTCTCTAGTCTCTGCTCGCCTCCCGCTATATTGCTCCCACACCGTGCACCATGTGTGATATCTGCTAGTTTCTCCTGCTCTGGTCCTCCTTCTCTGCTGATCCTCTGCTGCTCAGTCCTCTCTCTCCGGTTCCTGCTCTCACCTTCTGCTATCATGTTCCCATGTTGTACATCACGTGTGGTTTTTAACCCTTTGAATTCCAAGACATTTAAAAACGTACCTTGGTAGACAATGAGTTAAAGCTGAACTCCAGGTATGGACTGTATTGCATAGCTACAATATCTAGCTTAGACCAATGGAAGTGTGCCTATTCCATTCCATAACATGAGCAGCAGTATACCAAATCGGCTTTATTGTTATTACAATGAAGGTGCAATATCCCTTTCACCCCAGCTCCTTTTCTTGGGACACGGCTTGCGCTGCGCAGAGGCCCGCATATTATTACTTAAGCAGCGGCAGAATACTTTCACAGCTCCTACAACAATATCTGCCAAAAAAAAAAGCATAATAAAAGCAATCCCAAAAAATAACAAACACTCAATTTTTGGATCGAAATCCCTTCTCCAGCATTCTTGAGGGGCTTGCTGGAATTTACGGCCTGACCCTCAATTCTTTTTTTTTTTTTTACAAGCTCGTTTCCCACAAAAGGCAGGGGTGTAGGTCTGCATTTTCAGTGCCCGAGGAACAATCCTACCAACCTCAGATGCTGGGATCGCGGCCAGGTGTTCCGAAGACGTTCTGCGTTCCTAACAAGACCTCTGGAAGTCTTGCGCGCCGCCCCCCCCCCCCTCATGTAACAGGAGGAACTTCAATACACCGTGGTGACCCAGGACAGCAGATTCCCTCAAAATGAATCATTATGGAGCAGACGTAATTATGTTTGAGACCGCGGAGGAATACAACGACCACATCCTACTCATTCGCCCATTGTGAAGGAAAGATATGAAAGTTCCCAATTAGGAAGAGAATTAAAAAAATGTTTCCATATGGGCGGGAAACGTATACTTTGTATGTTTTATAGAGAAAACGTTTGCACCCCACCTCCATTTTCATGGGGTAACCGCAACTTATACGCGGGTGGGGTGAGGAGTAGATGGCTTCCAACCCTCAAAAATGAGCGGTCTTTCCTTACCGTATCCAAGAATCTGGAGGGAGAAGTATAATGGGGCATGGAGCTGGGAATGGCAGTAACATTGGATGAAAAACAATATGTCCATCCAGTTCAACCGAGTCCCAAGCGTCTTCTCCAAAGTTCTAACTTTCCATACATTTGGGGGTTGATTTACTAAAACTGGAGAGCGGAAAATCTGGTGCAGCTCTGCATAGAAACCAAACAGCTTCCAGATTTTTTGGGCAAAGCTTAAAGCGGAGTTCCACCCTAGAAAATTTTTTTACATTAAAAGACTCCTTTTAACCTAGAAAAAATAATTTGGAGGAAAATAATTTTTTATACTTACCAGAAAGGGCCTGTTGCTATGTAGTCCTGGTAATCTGCCACTTCCTGGTCTGTGGAGCTCCTCGAGACTTCCTCCCTCGCCTGTGCTCCTGGGAAATGATGACATATAATTTCCCAGGAGTCTGTGGGCAGTACTGTGCTCGGCGCTACGGCCGCCGTTGTATCGCGCATGCGCGAGATCGAGAGGTGCATGCTGGTTACCCAGCATGCACCTCTCCCAATATATTCCAGGAAGCGATCTAGATTGGGCTTCACATGCCCACATTAAGGATGGAAACGGCCACAAACAGGGGCATAAAAGATACAAGTAAGATAATTACGGTATATTGTTTAAAAAGCGATCTTGATCATTGTATTGTCTTTTTGAAATTTAATTGCAATAATACTAGGATGCAAAAAAATATGTTTTTCGACGGAACTCCGATTTAATTGAACAAGTGCAGGTTAGAAGCTGATTGGCTACCATGAACAGCTGCACCAGATTCTACACTCTCCAGTAGGGATGAGCTTCGAGTTCAAGTCGAACTCATGTTCGACTCGAACATTGGCAGTTCGCAAGTTCGCCAAACAGTGAATAATTTGGGGTGTTTGCGGCAAATTCGAAAGCCGCGGAACACCCTTTAAAAGTCTATGGGAGAAATGAAAAGTGCTAATTTTAAAGGCTTATATGCAAGTTATTGTCATAAAAAGTGTTTGGGGACCTGGGTCCTGCCCCAGGGGACATGGATCAATGCAAAAAAAAGTTTTAAAAACGGCCATTTTTTCAGGAGCAGTGATTTTAATAATTTAATAAAGTCAAACAATAAAAGTATAATATCCCTTTAAATTTCATACCTGGGGGGTGTCTATAGCATGCCTGCAAAGGGGCGCATGTTTCCCGTGTTTAGAACAGTCTGACAGCAAAATGACATTTTGAAGGAAAAAACTCATTTAAAATTACTCGCAGCTATTGCATTGCCGACAATACACATAGAAGTTCATTGATAAAAACGGCATTGGAATTCCCCACAGGGGAACCCCGAACCAAAGTTTTTAAAAAAATGACGTGGGGGTCCCCCTAAATTCCATACCAGGCCCTTCAGGTCTGGTATGGATATTAAGGGGAACCCCGGCCTAAATTTAAAAAAAAATGACGTGGGGGTCCCCCTAAATTCCATACCAGACCCTTCAGGTCTGGTATGGATTTTAAGGGGAACCCCGCGCCAAAAAAAAACGGCGTGGGGTCCCCCCAAAAATCCATTCCAGACCCTTATCCGAGCACGCAACCTGGCAGGCCGCAGGAAAAGAGGGGGGGACGAGAGTGCGCCCCCCCTCCTGAACCATACCAGGCCACATGCCCTCAACATTGGGAGGGTGCTTTGGGGTAGCCCCCCAAAACACCTTGTCTCCATGTTGATGAGGACAAGGGCCTTATCCCCACAATCCTGGCCGGTGGTTGTGGGGGTCTGCGGGCGGGGGGCTTATCGGAATCTGGAAGCCCCCTTTAACAAGGGGACCCCCAGATCCCGACCCCCCCCCCCTGTGTGAAATGGTAAGGGGGTACTTACCCCTACCATTTCACTAAAAAACTGTCAAAAATGTTAAAAATGACAAGAGACAGTTTTTGACAATTCCTTTATTTAAATGCTTCTTCTTTCTTCTATCTTCCTTCATCTTCTTCTTCTTCTGGTTCTTCTGGTTCTTCCTCCGGCGTTCTTGTCCAGCATCTCCTCCGCGGCGTCTTCTATCTTCCTCTCCTCGGGCCGCTCCGCACCCATGGCATGGGGGGAGGCTCCCGCTCTTCTCTTCATCTTCTTCATCTTCTTCTTTTCTTCTCTTCTTCTCTTCTTCATTTTCTTCTCCGGGCCGCTCCGCATCCATGCTGGCATGGAGGGAGGCTCCCGCGGGGCCACCCGGTGACCCCGCCCCCTCTGACGCACGGGACATGACGGGACTTCCCTGTGGCATTCCCCGTGACGTCACAGGGAAGTCCCGTCAAGTCACGGTGCGTCAGAGGGGGCGGGGTCACCGGGTGGCCCCGCCCCCCGTTATTTAAGAACCGTCAGACGAGGAGACGCCATCACACAGCGGGAGCCTCCATCCATGCCAGCATGGATGCGGAGCGGCCCGGAGAAGAAGATGAAGAAGAGAAGAAGAGAAGAAGAGAAGAAAAGAAGAAGAGAAGAAGATGAAGAGAAGAGCGGGAGCCTCCCCCATGCCATGGGTGCGGAGCGGCCTGAGGAGAAGAAGATAGAAGACGCCGCGGAGGAGATGCTGGACGAGAACGCCGGAGGAAGAACCAGAAGAGCCAGAAGAACCAGAAGAAAAAAATGAAGGAAGATAGAAGAAAGAAGAAGCATTTAAATAAAGGAATTGTCAAAAACTGTCTCTTGTCATTTTTAACATTTTTGACAGTTTTTTAGTGAAATGGTATGTGTAAGTACCCCCTTACCATTTCACACAGGGGGGAGGGCCGGGATCTGGGGGTCCCCTTGTTAAAGGGGGTTTCCAGATTCCGATAAGCCCCCCACCCACAGACCCCCACAACCACCGGCCAGGGTTGTGGGGATGAGGCCCTTGTCCTCATCAACATGGGAATAAGGTGTTTTGGGGGCTACCCCAAAGCACCCTCCCAATGTTGAGGGCATGTGGCCTGGTACGGTTCAGGAGGGGGGGGGCGCTCTCTCATCCCCCCTCTTTTCCTGCGGCCTGCCAGGTTGCATGCTCGGATAAGGGTCTGGTATGGATTCTTGGGGGGACCCCACGCCGTTTTTTGTTTTTTTTTGGCGCGGGGTTCCCCTTAAAATCCGTACCAGACCTGTAGGGTCTGGTATGGAATTTACTGGGACCCCCACGTCATTTTTTTTTTAAATTTTGGCCGAGGTTCCCCTTAATATCCATACCAGACCTGAAGGGCCTGGTATGGAATTTAGTGGGACCCCCACGTCATTTTTTTTTAAATTTTGGTTCGGGGTTCCCCTGTGGGGAATTCCCATGCCGTTTTTATCAATGAACTTCTATGTCTATTGTCGGACCGGCAATGCAATAGCCGCGAGTAGTTTTAAATGGGTTTTTTCCTTCGAAATGTCATTTTGCTGTCAGACTGTTCTAAACACAGGAAACATGCGCCCCTTTACAGGAATACTATAGACACCCCCCAGCTACAAAATTTAAAGGGATATTACACTTTTATTGTTTGACTTTAAGCATTATTAAAATCACTGCTCCTGAAAAAACTGCCGTTTTTAAAACTTTTTTTGCATTGATCCATGTCCCCTGGGGCAGGACCCGGGTCCCCAAACACTTTTTATGACAATAACTTGCATATAAGCCTTTAAAATTAGCACTTTTGATTATTCATGTTCGTATCCCATAGACTTTAACGGTGTTTGCGTGTTCGAACAAACTTTTTTCCTGTTCGCATGTTCTGGTGCGAACCGAACAAGGGGGTGTTCGGCTCATCCCTACTCTCCAGTCTTAGTAAATCAACTAGACATGTGCATTATTTTTTTTTAACAAATTTCGACAAATTCGTTAATTCGGAAGTATCTAAATTAATTAACGAAAAACTCATTTAACAAATATTCATAAATTCGAATATGCGAAAATCCATAAGTTCCTAAATTCCTAAATTGAAAAATTCCTAAATTTTAGTAAATTAACTAGACTAGTGCAATTCGCTTCGTTCCGAATTTGTTTTTTTAACAAATTTCGACAAATTCGTTAATTCGGAAGTATCTAAATTAATTAACGAAAATCTTGTTTAACAAATTTTTCCGAATATTCGTAAATTTGAATATTCGAAAATTCATAAATTTGTAAATTCCTAAATTGAAAAATTGGTAAATTTTGGTAAATTAACTAGACATGTGCAATTTGCTTCATTTTCAAATTAGTTTTTTTTTTTAACAAATTTTGACAAATTCGTTAATTCGGAAGTATCTAAATTAATTAACGAAAAAACCCATTTAACACATTTTTTCTGAATATTCGTAAATTTGAATATTCAAAAATTCCTAAATTCCTAAATTAAAGAATTCGTAAATTATAGTAAATTAACTAGACATGTGCAATTCACTTCGTTTCAAATTATTTTTTTTTAACAAATTTCGACAAATTCGTTAATTTGGAAGTATCTATATTAATTAACGAAAAACCTGTTTAACCTGTTTAACAAATTTTTCCGAATATTCGTAGATTCGAATATTCGAAAATATATAAATTCCTAAATTTAAAAAATCGTAAATTTTGGTAAATTAACTAGACAAGTGCAATTCGCTTCGTTCCGAATTAGTTTTTTTTAACAAATTTCGACAAATTCGTTAACTCGGAAGTATCTAAATTAATTAAGGAAAAACCCGTTTAACAAATTTTTCCGAATATTCGTAAATCTGAAATAATAACTAACTAATAACAACTTAACTATTCAATTATAGGTATTGGAATTTCCTCTCAAATTTGGCTGTTAGTGAACGTAACAAATACGAATTCATCCGAAGTTACGAATGATCCGAAATAACGAATGCTGCATCTAAACGAATGGAACGTAACTAATTAATAATAATAAATAATAATGAAAACTTTTTATTATTATTACTATTAATATTGTTGTCACTGTACTAATGACACTGGCAGGGAAGGGGTTAACCTAGGGAAATTAAAGGGTTAAACGTGTGCCTAGCCAGTGTTTTACTGTACTATGTGTGCTGCTTTTACTCAGGAAAGTGATGGATTTTATTCCTTGAGTTTTATTCACAAAATCAAATTATCCCCCCCCCTGTCAGAATGGAGATCTGCTTTGTTTACATAGGCAGAGATCCATTCTGAGTCTCTTACGGACGATCGGCGGGTCTCGTGGACATTGCACCTGCAGATTGGCTTCTGTTGTGAGTAAGTAATTACAGCAGAATGGGATGCGCCCCCTGTAGGCAGTGCCGGGACAAGGTAATCTAGAGCCCAGAGCGAACATGCCAAATTGCACCCCCCCCAAGATGTATAATTATATGATTATATGTGAGCAACCCCCCCCCCCCCAAAAAAAAATTGAGCACTAATCTGCTTACTCCCCCCCCCAAGCATAAATCCCCCTTTCCTCCATCCCCCCAGCTCAAATCCTTTCTCTTCCCATATGCCCCCAGCACAACCCCCCCCCCTCAAATAGAAATCCTCTATCCCTAAAATTTCCCTTCCAAGAACAAATCCTCTGCCCCCATTCCAAATCCCCCCTCCTAGCACAAATATCCCAATAGTAATCATGCCTACTAGCATAAATCCCCCCTAAAAAAAAAAATTCTGATATCAAAATTTCTGATCTTAGCACAAATCAAAATTTCTGATCTTGTGTCTGCAGCCAACTGTGAAGCATGGTGGAGGTTCCTTGCAAGTTGAGTTCGAGATTTGGTCAGGATCAATGGTGTCCTCAATGCTGAGAAATACAGGCAGATACTTCTCCATCATGCCAAAACATTAGGGAGGGGTGTGATTGGCCCCTAAATGTATTCTTCAGTAGGACAACCACCCCAAACATACAACCAATATCATTAAGAACTATCATCAGTGTAAAGAAGAACAAGGAGTCCTGGAAGGGATGGGTTGTTCCTCTCAGAGCCCTGATCTCACCATCATGGAAAAGGAATGCCGCTCACTAAGCCTCTGAACCTTAATAGATGCTCCCGCCCTACTATGAACTCTCATGTGCTGGCTCTGCACAAGTCTGTTGAAACAGGAAAATCCTGGAGTGCCGCACTCCGTAGAAAAGGCAAATCCTGGTCTGCCGCACTCCGTAGAAAAAGCATCTTTATTCGAAAAATAGCATAAAATCCAACTTTACAGTCAAAATCAAGACGTGGACACGACAGGGATCAAATGGCTAACGCGTTTCACATCGTTTGATGCTTACTCATAGCTGAGTAAGCATCAAACGATGTGAAACGCGTTAGCCATTTGATCCCTGTCGTGTCCACGTCTTGATTTTGACTGTAATGTTGGATTTTATGCTATTTTTCGAATAAAGATGCTTTTTCTACGGAGTGCGGCAGTCCAGGATTTTCCTGTTTCTACTCACCATCATGGAGTCTGTCTGGTATGACATGAAGAGACATGAAGGATTGGAGGCAGCCGACTTCCACAGAAGATCTGTGCTTAGTTCTCCAAGATGTTTGGAACAACCTACCTGCCGAGTTCCTTCAAAAACTGTGTGCAAGTCTACCTAGAAGAATGGATGCTGGTTTAAAGGCAAGGGGGGGTGTCACCCCAAATATTGATTTGATTCGGAATTCTCTTCTCTTCATATCCTTTCCATTTTGTTAATTGATAAAAAATAAACTATCAACACTTCTATTTCTGAAAGCATTCTTCATTTACAGCATTTTTTTCACACCTGCCTAAAACTTTTGCACAGTAGTATATATGCCGTTAGAATTACATGAACAGTTTTTGATTTTCTGAGCCCCCTTATGAAAAGTGTAAATTGTCTGATCAATCTACCACCTTCTCTCCAGGATGACTATGCTGCTGACCAAGGGTGGCTATGCTGCTTCTCCATAGATACAGTAGAGGACTGAGCCACCGTTGGAGAAAAAGTGTGTTACTGGATAGATCCAGGGGCGTACGTACAGGGGTTGCCATTGTGACCCGGCCCCATGCTCCAGGGGGGCCCACGTGGTCCCCCTGTACAACTGGATAGGAGGGCGAGTACGTACAGGGGTTTCCATTGCGACCTGACCTCATGCTCCAGGGGGGCCATGGGTGCCCCCCTGTACACCTGGATAGGAGGGCGGGTACGTACAGGGGTTGCCATTTCTACCCGGCCCCATGCTCCAGGGGGGCCCACGTGGCCCCCCTGTACACCTGGATAGGAGGGCAGCAGGGGCGGCGCGGCATTTATAGAAATAGATCCCCCCATGAAGACGCTGCAGGAGGGAAATGGAGGGCGGCGGTTCCTCCACATGCCACTCCCGTAGCCTCCCTATCCCTGTCCTGCTGCCCCAGGCCCCTGTGTGCTTCCCTGCCCCCCCTTCCCCCCACAGCCCTGCCGTGTTTTCCCCTCCCAACTCCTCCAATTCCTTGTCTTAATAAATAGAGTCAAATAAATTGTAAATTTTGAAGTGAAATGTAGCTGATGGTTGCCTACATCCCTGATATGCTAGTACAGTGGAACCTTGGATTACGAGCAAAATCCGTTCCAAGAGAATGCTTGTAATCCCAAAAAGTCCCCATAGAAGTCAATGGTAACGAAGATAATCCATTTCGCATTGACTTCTATTGCATGCAATACTGCATGTGGCCAGAGGTGGGGGGCCGCGGAGAGCCTCGGAAATACTAGGGGACAGCTCGGCTGAAAAAGCTCGGAAACATTTCAGAGTATTTCTGAGTGATTCCGAGTATTTCCGAACGGCTCCGAACCATTCTGAGTGTCACTGGCGCCCCCGCACCTCTGGCCAAATGTGGTACTGCACACCCCATTAGCTTGAATTCTGCTCGTTTTGCGAGACAACACTCGCAAACCGAGTCAAAATTAAAAAAAAAAAGTTGCTTGTCTTTCAAAACGTTCGTTAACCGCGTTACCCATTAACCAAGGTTCCACTATACGTGGAACAAAAACCCTCATAAATGGGACTTTGAATGGCAATAGTACTATTGCATACAGAATTGTAATTCGCAGTACTTTATATAAAGATATGCAAAAAAATCTTTATTAATTTACAAAATATAAAAACATGCTATATAAAACTGACAAAGGCTATTCAAATATATAAGTCGATTACAGTAATACATCATGAAATTTCCATTGGAGAATGTCAAGCATAAAGCTCCAGATATTGCACACCCGACGCGTTTCACAATTTGCATTCTTAATCTTCTTCAGGGAGGTAGAGAACAGGGATCTATTTTCTGTTCGAAGGAGAAAGCCAGGATTAAAGACATGAATAAATATGGATATTGTCCTCTATTTGCCAAAAGGGGATTTGGATGAGACCTGGATGGCCAACCTGTGATCTTCTGGGTTCGGTCATTCATAGCTTCAGTTTATGAATGAACAGGAAGCCTCTGTACAGAGCTATTCCTGTCCATTCATTCTGTGCTGCTGGGGCTGCAGAGAAAGGGACTGATAAATCTCCGTCCTCAGTCCCTTTCTCTGTCTCAAAAGTGAGACATCAGGGGTTTGTTTGATATTTCACCTAAGTCCCCTCCCCCAACAGGGGTCCTAAAAATATGTAATAATAAATTAAAAATAAAATTGTAAAAAGAATAAAATAAAATGGTAAAAAAAAAAAACTACCAGGTTCAAAAATGTTGCACTTGCGACTGGGCTCTGGCATTCCACCACTGTGGTGGGACCCCAAGGCGGCAGGAAGGTGGCCTGCTGCCGGGCCGTAATAAAGGGTCCCACAATGGGAGTAAAGGGTCCCTGAGAACAGTGGAAAGGGCCAGGGGGGGCCTTCATGGTTTTGTGCATCGGGGCCCTTTCTCTGTCTCAAAAGTGAGGCATCAGGGGTCTGTTTGGACCTTTGATATTTCACCAAAGCCCCCCCCCACAACAGGGGTCCTAAAATATGAAATAATAAACTAAAAATAAAATTGTAAAAAGAATAAAATAGAATAGAATGGTAAAAAAAAACTACCAGGTTCAAAAATGTTGCACTTGCGACTGGGCTCTGGCATTCCACCACTGTGGTGGGACCCCAAGGCGGCAGGAAGGTGGCCCGCTGCTGGACCGTAATAAAGGGTCCCACAATGGGAGTAAAGGGCCCCCCGGGAACAGTGGAAAGGGCCAGGTGGGGCCTTCATGGTTTTGTGCATCGGGGCCCTTTCTCTGTCTCAAAAGTGAGACATCAGGGGTCTGTTTGGACCTTTGATTTTTCACCAACCCCCCCCCCCCCCCAACAGGGGTCCTAAAAATATGAAATAATAAATTAAAAATAAAATTGGAAAAAGAATAAAATAAAATGGTAAAAAAACTACCAGGGTCAAAAATGTTGCACTTGCGACTGGGCTCTGGCATTCCACCACTGTGGTGGGACCCCAATCTGGCAGGAAGGTGGATCGTAATAAAGGGTCCCACAATGGGAGTAAAGGGGCCCCCCCGGGAACAGTGGAAAGGGCCAGGGGGGGGCCTTCATGGTTACATGCAACGGGGGCCCTGATGGCTCTAGTTACACCTCTGGATGGATCGATAGGTTAAAATAAAGGGAAAAAAAATAATAATAAAAAAAGAAACAAATGCAGTCATCTAAGGATTTCTAAGTTGGAATATATTACATTTTTGTTTTTGATTTTAAATCATGTGAAGAGTATATCTCCATACAATCTCAAAGTGACAGACTGAATATAAATGAATAGAATTAAGCAAGCCACAATATTCCCGGCAAAAATATACATAAAAAAAGTTTTACAATAAGAGAATTTTGTTCTGCTTTGGAAATATATCTGACTTGTGCAGAAATGCAATAATGAATTATGAAATTTATCACAAAGTTCCATTAATCTCGGGTAGAAATGATGATTTGTGTTCCATTTTTTCTCCTTTTTTTTATCTTTGCCTGACTACCGACTTCCAGAAACAATGAGGATTTTCCGCTCCAGAGAATAACAAAGGGGTGATGGATTGAAACGCGTGGGACATTGTTACCTGCCGCTAGACGAAGGGCCGTACATTAGACTGAAAATCTAACATTCATTTACACATGGCGCGGTTCAGAGTTGTTATTTTCCTGATAGAAGCTCGACAACGGATTTAAAGTTCGTTTCAAGACAAAACTTTGTTTTTAAATAATTTTTGGATAGACTAAAGAAGGCTTCAAACCCTTGTCAGATAATGTTTTGTCTTTAGACTTCTTCACTTCCTGTCCAGAAAGTTGAGTGGAAACATCTCCAAATTGAGGGAAATCTCCTGGATTGTTGTTACTGGAACAAGAGTGCCCTCACCTTCTGTCCTGGGAATAACTCAGAATTTTGGAGTTTCCCTCATGGTCAGTCCTGGTGACAATCATCACTAGGGCAAGGATATGCTTGAGCTCTGTATCCACTTGGACTGGGTCTGTATCCATGGAGACATGGATAGAACAGGTAATTGAAGGCAGAGAGAGGTAGAGAGTTAGCAGAAGGTACTGATGGTGGAGTGTAGAAGGTCAGACATCTGTGGGGCATACTAGAGGCTGCTTGGAAACTCAGAGACACTTGGAGACATGAGGGTTCTCAGGGGTGCACTGGAGACACAGAGGAGCACACGGGGGGTACTGAAGACACATGAGCGCAAAGGGGTCATTGGAGACAGAGAAGCATGCAGAGGGCATTGAAGACAAAGGACTGCACAGGAGTCAATGGAGACACAGCAGTACACAAGGGTCACTGGAGAGAGGAGAACACAGGGGGCATTGAAGTGACAGGACCTCACAAGGATCACTGGAGAAACAGGACTGCACAGGGGTCACTGGAGACACAGGACCACACAGGGATCACTGGAGAAACAGGACTGCAAAGGAATTACTGGAGACACAGGACTGCACAGGAGTCACAGGTGACAATGAAGTTACAGGAGACAATGGAGACACAGGGGTCACTGGTGACAGAGATGCACACAGGGGGCATTAAAGACACAGGAGCACATGGGGGTCACTGGAGACAGAAAAGCACACAGAGGGCATTGGAGGCACAGGAGACAATGGAATGGAAGGGAATGGAATGGAATGGAGTGCATAGGGGTCACTGAAGACAGAGGACCACACAGGGGGCATTGAAGACAAAAGGCTGCACAGGAATCACAGGAGTCAATGAAGACACAGCAGTACACAAGGATCACTGGAGAGAGAGGAGAACACGGGGGGCATTGAAGACACAGGATCTCACAAGGAATCACTGGAGCACTCAGGAATTACTGGAGAAACAAGACTGCACAGGGGTCACTGGAGACACAGGACTGCACAGGAGACACAGGTGACAAAGGAGTTACAGGAGACAATGGAGACACAGGGGTCGCTTGAGACAGAGATGCACACAGGGGCACTGGAGACACGGAGACACACAGGGGGCATTGGAGGCACAGAAGTCATTGGAGACACAGGAGCGCACAGGGGGTCTCTGGAGGGACAAGAGACACAGGCGCACACAGGAGTCACAGGAGACAATGGAAACACAGCAGTGCACAGGGGTCACTGGAGACACAGAAGCACACAGGGGGCGTTGAAGACACAGGAGTGCACAGGGGTCACTGAAGACGAACTGACCGGAGTACACAGGGGTCACTGGAGAGACTGGTGACAATGGAGACACAGCAGTGCACAGGAGACACTGGAGACACAAGGGTATGGAGACACTAGAATAAAGAAACTCAAGTTATTGTGGGTGTAAATGCCATTATCCCGATAACATTGTTTTAAAGCATATCCTTATTTGATGAGATTTTTAAGGCAATCAAAACATGTTACCTAAAAATATATATAATTTTATTGAAATTGGTTTATCATTAAAATTGTAAAAATGAACATTGTACAATATTCACAACACATAACATTCAACATAGCATATATAGCATATATCAAAGATGCTTTGAAGCTAGATGGAATCCATGAAGTGGTATCCCCCAACTACTTGCTGGTATTCTACCCCGATGATAATAGAAGGAAGGATTCAGTAGAATAGGGGTATTCAATTCCCCTATTCTACTGAATTCATCCTTCTATTATCATCAGGTTGGAATACCAGCAAGTACTTGGAGGATACCACTTCATGTATTCCATCTATTGTCAAAGCATCCTTGATATATGCTGTATATGCTATGTTGAACTATGTTGAACCTTATGTGTTTTGAAGATTGTACAATGTTACTATTTACAATTTTAATGATAAACCAATTTCAATAAAATTATATATTTTTTAAGTAACATGTTTTGATTGCCTTAGAAATCCCACCAAATGAGGATATGCTTTAAAACGGGGTATGGAGACACAGGAGCACACAGGGGTATGGGGACACAGGAGCACACAGGGGTATGGAGACACAGGGGTACACAGGGGTATGGAGACACAGGAGCACACAGGGGTATGGAAACACAGGAGCACACAGGGGTATGGAGACATAGGAGTACACAGGCGTATGGAGACACAGGGGCACACAGGGGTATGGAGACACAGGAGCACACAGGCGTATGGAGACACAGGAGCACACAGGTATCACTGGAAACACAGCAGCACACAAGGGATTACTGGAAAGACTGAAGACACACAAGAGTCACTGGAGATACAAGAGCGCCCAAGGGTCACTGGAGAGACTGGTGACACAGAAAAATATAAGGGTCATTAGAGGCACAGGAGTGCAGAGGGGACACTAAAGAGGCCCAAGACACAGGAGCATACAGAAGTCCCTGGAGAAATTGGAGCACACAGGTGTCATTAGAGACACAGGACCGCACAGGGGTCACTGGAGACTCAGGAGTGCACAGGAGTCACTGGAGACACAGGAGTCACTGGAGACAAATGAGTGCACAGGAGTCACTGGGAAACAGGAGACACAGGAGCACACAGTAGCGAGTGTGTAGCGATACCCCCCCAGGAGCTGCTTAGTAGATCGGGTTCCCTGTCCTGCCTAAACTCTGAGAATAGCCTCAGCCCCTCTGACACACCATGTTAAATAAATGGATACTGCACTGCTACTGGGAGCACAGAAATAGATACCCTGCACACAACTAACGCACAGTTTTCGAAAAGCAAATATCAGACTGGTTAGTGGTAGTTGAACCTAATATATTGTCATGGGGTTGCAGTAAATAGCAGTATGCACATACCTGATTAAGTAAAAGATTAGGTCAATCACAGCTTACCAGACAATATGTTCACTAGGCTATAGCAGCATAGAATGGAGTTATGTGCAGCTAAATTAGAGTAAATCTGGTAATCCACAAAATTAGCAGTAAGTAATGGCATTAGGGAACAGCAACAGCAATGATAATCACTACTGTGATAACTCCTCTGTAAACAATAGGCTATATCCACTTTAGAGTGCACTCTATATGAATGGCAGCAATGAAATATAAAAATCCCTAAAGAGGTATCTCTTACTATGGACAATAGGCAAAGTTCTCGTGAAGTAGCTATCTAAGTGAGCAGTCTTTAGCCCTCAGCCGGCTAGCGTCGGGGCCTAATCTTTACAGAGGTGCACATGTCACCAGGTGGTCCCGCCCCTTACCTATTTAAGAACTGTCACCTGGCGGAGCAGGCATTCGTCGGTCAGCCTTCCACACAGGTGGAGCGTGGGATTTTGGGGGTTTCCCCCAAAATCCATACCAGACCCTTATCCGAGTGCGCAGCCTGGCAGCAGGACAGGAAAGGGAGAGGACGAGCGAGGCCCCCTCTCCTGAAACATACTAGGCCAAATGCCCTCAACATAGAAGCAAGGTGCTTTAGGGCACCACTCCAAAGCACCTTGTCCCCATGTTGATGGGGACAAGGGCCTCTTCCCGACAATCTTGGGCGGTGATTGTGGGGGACTGCAGGCAGGGGACTTGTAGGGGGATTAACAAGAGGGCCCCCAAATCCCACCCCCCCTATGTGAAAGGTCCCCATATGCATGGGGGTGGACCCCCCAGACACTATACTTAAATTTATTTTTTAATTTGTTTGTTTCGCTTTAAGCATCATTAAAATCACTGCTCCTGAAAAAAATATATTTTTTAAAAGGTTTTTTTTGCATTGATACATGTCCCCCAGGTACCCGGACCCTCATACCCCTTTTATGGCCAGTTACTTGCATATAATCCTTTAAAATGGGGACTTTTGGTTTTTCCTGTTCAGACTTCAATGGGGTTTGCCATTCAGGTGAGAACTTTTCCCCTTTTTGGGAGTTCTGCTGTGAACCGAACCCGGGGGGGGGGGGGGGGGGGGGTGTTCAGCCCATCCCTACTTGTCACCTGGCTGTGCAGTAGTGGGGAACCCAGTCATCTGCAGCCCCTGTGGGGGGTAGTGCTACATACATAAAAGGAAAATCCTCAACGTTACTAAAAAATTTAGTTGGAAGAACTTCTTGCCAAAAATTTCCAGTACACAATGTAATAAAAAGAAAAAAATGTGTATTTTTAAAGTAATATATCTTTGGTTGTATTGCATTAAACGTTTTCACCCCAGGGGAGGGGGGACCCTGGTGGTGGTCTTGTTAATGCATGCTGTCCTTTTCCCCTACAAACACTTAATATGAGAGATTTCCCTCCGATAAACCCGACCTTCTGTTCCAGAATATGAACTTTATCTGAATAATGATTCCATGCTTGAATCAATGAATTCTACTCCTTATTATTGTACTCTGCTGGAGGCTCGGTGATCTTTCCTTATTGGATGGAAGATGATAATGAAATAAGAGAGAAGTGATAATGGACTCAGAGGAGAGGAGTGCTGGAGGACAGAGTATAGTAATGATATCGGGGGTGGGGGGGGCGGGGGGGGGTGGGATTGTGTAAGACACACAAAGTACAACACTGGTCTTATTATATTCTTTAGCAGGCTGAGTGCTGCAATTTTTATATTGTAGTCTATAGAGAGAAGTGTTAGTTGTCAAACTAAAAACAAATGTTTCCTGAACAAAGTATCAGTGTATGAACTTCATCATTCAGGCCATGCTTATAATGAAAACAGATGGGAAAGGAAAAGAGAGGGGGCTGAGAGAGTGTAAGAGAGAGAAGAAGAGAGGAGAGAAGAAGAGAGGAGAGGAGAAGGGGGGGGGGGTGGAGAGGATGGATGAGGAGGGAAGGGAGGAGAGGATATAGAAGAGATGAGGGGAGAAGCAAAGAAGGGAAGGGAATAGGAATGGAGAGTAAGGAAGGGAAGAGGAATGGAGAGGAAGGAAGGGAAGAGGAATGGCGAGGAAGGAAGGGAAGAGGAATGGCGAGAAAGAAAGGGAAGAGGGATAGAGAGGAAGGAAGGAAAGAGGAAAGGAGAGGAAGGGAAGAGGAATGGAGAGGAAGAAAGGGAAGAAGACTGGAGAGGAAGGAATAGAAGAGGTATGGAGAGGAAGGAAGGGAAGAGGAAAGGAGAGGAAGGGAAGAGGAATGGAGAGGAAGGAATAGAAGAGGAATGGAGAGGAAGGAAGGGAAGAGGAATGGAGAGGAAGGAATAGAATAGCTATGGAGAGGAAGGAAGGAAAGAGGAATGGAGAGGAAGGGAAGAGGAATGGAGAGGAAGAAAGGGAAGAAGACTGGAGAGGAAGGAATAGAAGAGGTATGGAGAGGAAGGAAGGGAAGAGGAATGGAGAGGAAGGAAGGGAAGAGGAGAGTAGAGGAAGGGAAGAGGAATGGAGAGGAAGGAATAGAAGAGGAATGGAGAGGAACAAAGGGAAGATGAATGGAGAGGAAGGAAGAAGAATGGAGAGGAAGGAAGGGAAGAGGGATGGAGAGGAGGGAAGGGAAGAGGAAAGGAGAGGAAGGGAAATGTTATGGAGAGGAAGGAAGGGAATAGGAAAGGAGAGGAATGGAAGAGGAATGGAGGAGAGGAAGGACAAGAAAAAGAACGGGGAGGAAGCAATAGAAGAGGAATGGAGAGGACGAAAGGGAAGAGGAATGGAGAGGAAGCAATAGAAGAGGAATGGGGAGGACGAAAGGGAAGAGGAATGGAGAGGATGGAAGGGAAGAGGAAAGGAGAGGAAGGGAAGAGGAATGGAGAGGAAGAAAGGGAGGAGGAATGGAGAGGAAGGAAGAGGAATGGAGAGGAAGGAATAGAAGAAGACTGGAGAGGAAGGAATAGAAAAGGTATGGAGAGGAAGGAAGGGAAGAGGAATGGAGAGGAAGGAAGGGAAGAGGAAAGTAGAGGAGGGGAAGAGGAATGGAGAGGAAGGAATAGAAGAGGAATGGAGAGGAACGAAGGGAAGATGAATAGATATGAAGGAAGAAGAATGGAGAGGAAGGAAGGGAAGAGGGATGAGAGGAAGGAAGGGAAGAGGGATGGAGAGGAGGGAAGGGGAGAAGAAAGGAGAGGAAGGGAAGTGTAATGGAGAGGAAGGAAGGGAATAGGAAAGGAGAGGAAGGAAGAGGAATGGAGGAGGAAGGAATAGAAGAAGAATGGAGAGGAAGCAATAGAAGAGGAATGGAGAGGACTAAAGTGAAGAGGAATGGAGAGGACGAAAGGGAAGAGGAATGGAGAGGAAGGAAGAGAAGAGGAATGGAGAGGAAGGAAGAGAAGAGGAAAGAGAGGAAGTAAGGGAAGAGGAATAGAGAGAAAGGATAGGAATGAGGGAAGGAGAGAAAGGAAGGGAAGAGGAATGCAGAAGGGAGGAAAGGAAGAGGAATGGAGGAAGGAAGGGAAGAGGGAAGGAGAGGAAGATAGAAGGGGGGAAAATGGAGAGGAAGGAAGAGAAGTGGGAAGGAGAGGAGAAGAGGGTAGAGGAATGGAGAGGAGTGGAAGGGAAGAGGAATGGAGCAGAAGAAGGAAGGAAGGAGGAGAGAAAGATGGGAATCGGAATTGAGAGGAAGGAAGAGGAGAGGAGGGGAAAGAAAAGGAAGGCAGGAGTGGAAAGAGAGGAGAAGAAAAAGAAGGGAAGAAAGAAAGTCCTTGATATGTATAATGAGATTGATTCGGTATAATGCTGTATACTGCTCAGATGAGAAGTAAATTGAAGTTTTTAGGGAAACCCTCCTCAGTTTACACCTCCCGGTCCGTCTATAGACGGACCGGGATCCTGCAGGCTGAGCTCCATCTACAGCACTCTTTTCTTTTCTCAGAAAAATCAAACTGGAGTGTTGCCCAAGAAGAATGAATTACTAACAGATGTGACCATCAATCCTGTAATACGGTAAGAATACGGAGCGCAGAAACAGAACAAGCCAACCTCACAGCTCAGCCCTTATTATAGAAAATAACAAGATGTGAGCGGCGGGGGGTACGGGGTCAGGACCTCAATAAATGAGAAGGGCTCATAGGTGCAGACTTAGTATCGGAGAGGTTTTAAAATTCAGCTACCACCTATTGATAATGGAGAGTGACAGGTGATTACAATGTATCAAGATAACTACTATTATTATTATTATTATTATGATTATTGGTTATATAGTTCATATACAGAAGAACACCATTTTCTGACAGCAGAGACCCTGGAAAATAAAATGGTGGTAGTTTCAACTTTTTATGTCACATGATATTTGCGAAATGGTTTAGCAAGTGCAAATTTTCAGTAAAAAAAATACATTGAAGTTCATTTTAGGGCACACAAATGCAATTTATGTATTATTTATTTTTGTACATTATAAAAGATGAGTTTGCATCAAGTAAATAGATACCCAACATGTCAAGCTTTAACCAATTAACTGTGACTGATGTATGCCATACGTTGTTGGCTGTGAGGAGTTTTACACACACTCTGTGCAGCTGCAACTGAACACACAATCCCATTAGTGCGCATTTATTGTTAAAATATTTTAATTATTATTATTATTATTGTTATTATTATGTTATTATTATTTTATTATTATAATATTTCAATATTTACATTAATTTACATGAATTAATTATTAATTAATATGAGAAAAAACATAATTTAATGAACTTTAATGTACACAAGCACTGTAATATACTGTAATACCCACAAAGTTTACGTATGCATGCAGGACCAACGCTTGCGTTTGCCTTTTGCGCGTGAGCACGGGGGGACAGAGGCACTTTAAAAATGTTTTTTTTTTTTTAATTTTTATTCTTTTTACCCTGTATTTTCTTCTTTTTTTTATCACTTTTATTCCTGTCATAAGTTAGGATGGGCAGAACACCCTCTGTTTGGTTCGCAGCAGAACTCCCGAACAGGGGAAATATTCTAACCTGAACGGCGAATCCCACTGAAGTCTATGGGAGCCCAACAGGAAAAATCAAAAGTGCCCATTTTGAAGGTTTATATGCAAGTAATTGGCCATAAAAGATGTATGGGGGTCCGGGTACTGCCCTGGGGGGAACATGTATCAATATATTAATGTATTTATTAAACAATTGTTTTTTTCAGGAGCAGTGATTTTAATTATGCTTAAAGTGTAACAATAAAAATGAAAAATTCCTTTAAATATAGTGCCCGGGGGGTCCCCTTAATGTGCCTGCAAAGTGGCACATTTGTAGCATATACAGAACATGCTGCAGCAAAAATGACATTTGTAAAGAAAAAAAACGAGTCAAATCCCCTTTAAAATGACTCGCGGTTACAGTTGCCGGCATCTGGCTATTGAAAAGTTAAAGAAAAAAAAAACGGCTCGGGGTCCCTCCCCAGTCTATACCAGATCCTTCGGGAACTGGTATGGATTTGGAGGGGAACCCCACGCCAAAAATGTAAATGTAGCACTGTGCCCGTAGGGCTTGCTGAGTGTTGACTTCTGGGCCTCTCTCTGATTACCTGCAGCCATTTGTCAAGGGTTTTCACTTATCCACCCCCTTACTCCCGCTTGCTTGTCACTCAATGACCAGTCCAGGGTATGAATGAGTATCGGGTACATTACATAGTACCCCTACCCATTTACCAAACAAGTGGCAAAAAGTAATAAACACGAGAGACAGTTTTTGAAAAATCCTTTATTGAAAAAAAATAAAAAACTAGCGTCCCTCGATATATATCCATTGTCAATCACGCCGCCCGCCGCACCCGAAAAATCAAAAAGCAAAAACGCTCCCGCCTCCTGGGAGGCCTCCTGCCATATGCCGCTCTGCACTTTGACATTTCTTATATAGGCAAGGGGAAGAGAAGAGGAATGGAGAGGAAGGAAGGGAATAGGAAAGGAGAGGAAGGGAAGAGGAATGGAGAAGAAGGAAGGGACGAGGAATGGAGAGGAAGGAAGGGAAGAGGAAAGGGGAGGAAGGAAGGGAAGAGGAAAGGGGAGGAAGGGAAGAGGAATGGAGAGGAAGGAATAGAAGAGGAATGGAGAGGAAGGAAGGGAAGAGGAATGGCACTGCCCCCTTCTGACATCACTGACTGGTGCATGCTGGGCATGTGACTTCACGTGTGCATTGCAGGGTGTTCGTCAGGGCGAATTTGGGTGAATGGCCGAATGGGTAAATGTTCGGGCCAAACTGATGCTCCGGCCGCACCGTTAGTCCATGCCTAGTCACAAGGAATGTAAACAACCCTTGTGACAGCAATAGGCAGTAGGGCTGCTGAAATTAATCGCAGCATCGATGCATCGCAAATCGGGTGTCCCCGATGCGGCATCGATGCATGCGACCCGAAAAATCGATGTCTGGCCCCGCCCCCTCCCGGGAGAGCACTCCGTGCATAAAGCTGTTTTTAGTGTGTGTATAATCCGGTCATGTGATTCTCAGCCGCGCCTCCCTCCTCTCAGTCTCTCCTGGTGTCAGCTCCGCCCACTGACTGGAGCTATCAGGTCAGAAGAGAGGCGGGCGGGGCTGACATCAGGAGAGACGTGAGAGGAGGGAGGCGCGGCTGAGAGTCACATGACCGGAATATACACACACTAAAAACAACTTTATGCACCGAGCGCTCTCCCGGGAGAATTCACTGCTGGAGATGCTGACCTGAGAACCTGACCTGACCGGGAACACCGGCCGCACGAATGGAGATCGGGGGGGAGATGGTGAGCAGGCAGATCGCCCACCGGCAGAGCAGCATGTAAGTGGGGAGGGGGAGGGGGGGCGCTGTGACACAAGTCCATATCATAGAATTGTCATCTCCTGTGCCATGTCCAAAGTGTCTGACCATCTCCTGTGCCATGTCCCCAGTGTCTGACCATCTCCTGTGCCATGTCCCAGTGTCTGACCATCTCCTGTGCCATGTCCCCAGTGTCTGACCATCTCCTGTGCCATGTCCCCAGTGTCTGACCATCTCCTGTGCCATGTCCCCAGTGTCTGACCATCTCCTGTGCCATGTCCCCAGTGTCTGACCATCTCCTGTGCCATGTCCGCAGTGTCTGACCATCTCCTGTGCCATGTCCCCAGTGTCTGACCATCTCCTGTGCCATGTCCCCAGTGTCTGACCATCTCCTGTGCCATGTCCCCAGTGTCTGACCATCTCCTGTGCCATGTCCCCAGTGTCTGACCATCTCCTGTGCCATGTCCCCAGTGTCTGACCATCTCCTGTGCCATGTCCCCAGTGTCTGACCATCTCCTGTGCCATGTCCCCAGTGTCTGACCATCTCCTGTGCCATGTCCCAGTGTCTGACCATCTCCTGTGCCATGTCCCCAGTGTCTGACCATCTCCTGTGCCATGTCCGCAGTGTCTGACCATCTCCTGTGCCATGTCCCCAGTGTCTGACCATCTCCTGTGCCATGTCCCCAGTGTCTGACCATCTCCTGTGCCATGTCCCCAGTGTCTGACCATCTCCTGTGCCATGTCCCCAGTGTCTGACCATCTCCTGTGCCATGTCCCAGTGTCTGACCATCTCCTGTGCCATGTCCCCAGTGTCTGACCATCTCCTGTGCCATGTCCCCAGTGTCTGACCATCTCCTGTGCCATGTCCCCAGTGTCTGACCATCTCCTGTGCCATGTCCGCAGTGTCTGACCATCTCCTGTGCCATGTCCCCAGTGTCTGACCATCTCCTGTGCCATGTCCCCAGTGTCTGACCATCTCCTGTGCCATGTCCCCAGTGTCTGACCATCTCCTGTGCCATGTCCGCAGTGTCTGACCATCTCCTGTGCCATGTCCCCAGTGTCTGACCATCTCCTGTGCCATGTCCCCAGTGTCTGACCATCTCCTGTGCCATGTCCCCAGTGTCTGACCATCTCCTGTGCCATGTCCCCAGTGTCTGACCATCTCCTGTGCCATGTCCCCAGTGTCTGACCATCTCCTGTGCCATGTCCCCAGTGTCTGACCATCTCCTGTGCCATGTCCCCAGTGTCTGACCATCTCCTGTGCCATGTCCCCAGTGTCTGACCATCTCCTGTGCCATGTCCCCAGTGTCTGACCATCTCCTGTGCCATGTCCCCAGTGTCTGACCATCTCCTGTGCCATGTCCCCAGTGTCTGACCATCTCCTGTGCCATGTCCCCAGTGTCTGACCATCTCCTGTGCCATGTCCCCAGTGTCTGACCATCTCCTGTGCCATGTCCCCAGTGTCTGACCATCTCCTGTGCCATGTCCCCAGTGTCTGACCATCTCCTGTGCCATGTCCCCAGTGTCTGACCATCTCCTGTGCCATGTCCCCAGTGTCTGACCATCTCCTGTGCCATGTCCGCAGTGTCTGACCATCTCCTGTGCCATGTCCCCAGTGTCTGACCATCTCCTGTGCCATGTCCCCAGTGTCTGACCATCTCCTGTGCCATGTCCCCAGTGTCTGACCATCTCCTGTGCCATGTCCCCAGTGTCTGACCATCTCCTGTGCCATGTCCCCAGTGTCTGACCATCTCCTGTGCCATGTCCCAGTGTCTGACCATCTCCTGTGCCATGTCCCCAGTGTCTGACCATCTCCTGTGCCATGTCCGCAGTGTCTGACCATCTCCTGTGCCATGTCCCCAGTGTCTGACCATCTCCTGTGCCATGTCCCCAGTGTCTGACCATCTCCTGTGCCATGTCCCCAGTGTCTGACCATCTCCTGTGCCATGTCCCCAGTGTCTGACCATCTCCTGTGCCATGTCCCAGTGTCTGACCATCTCCTGTGCCATGTCCCCAGTGTCTGACCATCTCCTGTGCCATGTCCCCAGTGTCTGACCATCTCCTGTGCCATGTCCCCAGTGTCTGACCATCTCCTGTGCCATGTCCGCAGTGTCTGACCATCTCCTGTGCCATGTCCCCAGTGTCTGACCATCTCCTGTGCCATGTCCCCAGTGTCTGACCATCTCCTGTGCCATGTCCCCAGTGTCTGACCATCTCCTGTGCCATGTCCGCAGTGTCTGACCATCTCCTGTGCCATGTCCCCAGTGTCTGACCATCTCCTGTGCCATGTCCCCAGTGTCTGACCATCTCCTGTGCCATGTCCCCAGTGTCTGACCATCTCCTGTGCCATGTCCCCAGTGTCTGACCATCTCCTGTGCCATGTCCCCAGTGTCTGACCATCTCCTGTGCCATGTCCCCAGTGTCTGACCATCTCCTGTGCCATGTCCCCAGTGTCTGACCATCTCCTGTGCCATGTCCCCAGTGTCTGACCATCTCCTGTGCCATGTCCCCAGTGTCTGACCATCTCCTGTGCCATGTCCCCAGTGTCTGACCATCTCCTGTGCCATGTCCCCAGTGTCTGACCATCTCCTGTGCCATGTCCCCAGTGTCTGACCATCTCCTGTGCCATGTCCCCAGTGTCTGACCATCTCCTGTGCCATGTCCCCAGTGTCTGACCATCTCCTGTGCCATGTCCCAGTGTCTGACCATCTCCTGTGCCATGTCCCCAGTGTCTGACCATCTCCTGTGCCATGTCCCCAGTGTCTGACCATCTCCTGTGCCATGTCCCAGTGTCTGACCATCTCCTGTGCCATGTCCCCAGTGTCTGACCATCTCCTGTACCATGTCCCCAGTCTGTGACCATCTCCTGTGCCATGTCCCCAGTCTGTGACCATCTCCTGTGCCATGTCCCCAGTCTGTGACCATCTCCTGTAGCATGTCCGCAGTCTCTGATCATCTCCTGTAGCATGTCCGCAGTCTCTGATCATCTCCTGTAGCATGTCCGCAGTCTCTGATCATCTCCTGTAGCATGTCTGCAGTCTCTGATCATCTCCTGTAGCATGTCTGCAGTCTCTGATCATCTCCTGTAGCATGTCCGCAGTCTCTGATCATCTCCTGTATTGTGTCCGCAGTCTCTGATCATCTCCTGTAGCATGTCTGCAGTCTCTGATCATCTCCTGTAGCATGTCCGCAGTCTCTGACCATCTCCTGTAGCATGTCCGCAGTCTCTGACCATCTCCTGTAGCATGTCCGCAGTCTCTGATCATCTCCTGTAGCATGTCTGCAGTCTCTGATCATCTCCTGTAGTCATTTGGGGGCAGTCTGGAGCTCCTCTTTAAGTTGTCTGCACTGTTTACACTTTGCTACATGCAAGGAGTGTTGTCTTTTTTTTAAGAACAGATAAAATTTAAAAAATGGAGTTCTTCTGACTACTTAAATTTTTTGGATGAAAACCGCGCGCAGTAATCGTGATGCATCGTTAATCGTGGACCTGATAATCGTAATCGAATCGAATCGTGAGGCCAGTGAAGATGCGCACCCCTAATAGGCAGTGACAGGTACTTTTTATGGAAAGATCGGAGGTCTCTCACAGAGGTCTCCTCTGCCCTTAAAAGCATCTGATCACGCCAAAATTGGTTAGTTCAGATGTTTAAATATTTAAAAATGGTGCCACTTACATCCGGGGAAACTGGAAGTGATAAAAATGCTTGTTGCTTCTGGTTGCCTATACCATAGAGATTATCGGGGACCTTCTATGGTAAGCTGGTGGAACCACTGGCTTCACTTCGGGCTCTACCTTCCCACTAATGAGCCTGGATGGAAGCCAGTGGTTCTGCAAGCTTACCACCGGCGGGTGGTAGTGGGGGGGGGTCAACCCCTCCCGCTGCTTGTAAAAGCCATCCAGTGGCTAATTAGCTGCTGGATGGCTTTTACATAAAAGCCAGCCCCCTCCTTAAAAAACAATACCAGAATTATGCCTGTAGCTACAGGCATCATCCTGGTATAACCACTTGAAGTTAAGTGACGTACACGTACGTGATTTGGCGGCAAGTGGATTAACCTCATGAGCCAAATTCCTAACAAGGTCATTGGGCAAAAAAAAAACTGACAGGCGGCCTAAACTTTCCCAAAACAAAAAAAAATGTTTTGGCTCAAGTTTTTTGGACTCTTTTTCAAAGAAAGTTAAAGGGTCGGGCCCAGCCCAGTTGAGACTATAACTCTAGATGTGCCCTAGTTTAGTTTGTTTCACATCATGTTCACTGTAATTGTCGCTCTGAATAAAGTTGGCGATTGAAGAAAGTTTCATCACTTTGTAGATGGGAAAAGTCCCACAGATCCTTCTTCATGATTGCTCCAGAGAGCTACACAGGGTTCCATCACTGACACTTCTATCCAGACGGCTTCTTCTGGTGGAAGACTTTAATCTTGGCTCCCCTTATGATCCCACAGACCTAAGTTGCCTGGAAGTGTAATAAATATTACAATACAGGCCCGGGTGTAGAGGACAGGAAACAAAGTCACCTCCTAATAGGCAGGTTATAGCTTCAGGCGGCTGGCTTTATACCTCCAATTATTGCTATCATTCAGCTGTCAATTTCCCGGCTTTACAGACATGTCAGGACTGACAGAGTCGTCATTTTGCTGCGGAAAGATGTGATGAAAGGAAACAACTTCCTTTATTCTGCTTCTGTTCGTTCTCTAGTTACGTTCTTTGCTACAATGTTTGTCATTTTATTATCAACCAATTTCACAAAGGAAACATTTCCTGTGACCAGTAGGATGGTTTATCTTCCAGTAGAACATCTAAGTGGTCATAACTGTACATTTAATTTTAGGGAATTATAATTGCCATGGTATTGGCATGGTATTTTCAGGTGCAAATGTTATGGCTCCGATAATTTTTTTGCATCCTAAAATCAATTCTTATAAAAAATCTCATTAATTTGACCTGTAACATTAATGGGTCCAGCTAAATCACCCCCTGGCTTTTAATATATGACTTGGGTATTCCAACAGTGAGTTCTCCTTGCCATATTTTTGGGGTTTGTTCCTGTTCACCTGGGAGTTTTGGGTGTCCCCACCCACCATCGTTGTTCCAGTCCAACAGTGAGTTCTCCCTGCCATAATTTTGGGGTTTGTTTTGTCCACCTGGGAGTTTTGGGTGTCCCCACCCACCACTGTGGTTCCAGTCCAACAGTAAGTTCTCCCTGCCATAATTTTGGGGTTTGTTACTGTCCACCTGAACGTTTTGGGTGTCCCCTCCCACCATTGTGGTTTTAACCCAACAGTGAGTTCTCCTTGCCATAATTTTGGGTTTTGTTTCTGTCCACCTAGGAGTTTTGGGTATCTCCACCCACCATTGTGGTTCCAAACCAACAATGATTTCTCCCTGCCATATCTTTTGGGTTTGTTCCTGTCCACCTGAGAGTTTTGGGTGTCCCCACCAACCATTGTGGTTCCAGTCCAATAGTGAGTTCTCCCTGCTATAATTTGGGTTTTGTTCCTGTCCACCTGAGAGTTTTGGGTGTCCCCTCCCACCATTGTGGTTCCAGTCCAACAGTGAGTTCCCCCTGCCATGATTTTGGGGTGTTTTTGTCCACCTAGGAGTTTTGGGTGTCCCCACCCTATATTGTGGTTCCAGTCCAACAGTGAATTCTCCCTGCCATAATTTTGGGGTTTGTTTTTATCCACCTGGGAGTTTTGGGTGTCCCCACCCACCATTGTGGTTCTAGTCCAACAGTAAGTTCTCCTTGCCATAATTTTGGGGTTTGTTCCTGTCCACCTGAAAGTTTTGGGTGTCCCCTCCCACCATTGTGGTTTCAGTCGAACATTGAGTTCTCCTTGCCATAATTTTGGGTTTTGTTCCTGTCCACATAGTAGTTTTGGGTGTCTCCACCCACCATTGTGGCTCCAGTCCAACAGTGATTTCTCCCTGCCATAATTTTGGGTTTGTTCCTGTCCACCTGAGAGTTTTGGGTGTCCCCACCCTATATTGTGGTTCCAGTCCAACAGTGAATTCTCCCTGCCATAATTTTGGGGTTTGTTTTTATCCACCTGGGAGTTTTGGGTGTCCCCACCCACCATTGTGGTTCTAGTCCAACAGTAAGTTCTCCTTGCCATAATTTTGGGGTTTGTTCCTGTCCACCTGAGAGTTTTGGGTGTCCCCACTCACCATTGTGGTTCCAGTCCAACAGTGAGTTCTCCTTGCCATAATTTTGGGTATTGTTCCTGTCCACCTAGGAGTTTTGGGTGTCCTCACCCACCATTGTGGTTCTAGTCCTACGGTGAGATCTCCCTGCTATAATTTTGGGATTTGTTCCTGTCCACCTGGGACTTTTGATTCTATTCCAAAAGTGAGTTCTCCTTGCCATAATTTGGGGGTTTTTTTGTCCACCTGGGAGTTTTGGGTGTCCCTGCCCTATATTGTGGTCCCAGTCATACAGTGATTTCTCCTTGCCATAATTTTGGGTTTTGTTCCTGTCCACATAGTAGTTTTGGGTGTCTCCACCCACCATTGTGGTTCCAGTCCAACAGTGAGTTCTGCCTGCTATAATTTTGGGATTGGTTACTAAAAAAAACCCATTGGAATCCATGCGTCTGCCGCCCCACATGTAGATTAGGGGGCCGGACGCATGGATTAGGGGGGGCATTCGGCCCCCTAATCTACATGCAGGGCGCCAGACGCATGGATTCCAATGGGGTTTTTTAGTAACCAATCACAAAATTATAGCAGGGAGATCTTACTGTTGGACTGGAACCCAAAAAAACTTTTTTTTGAAACACGTGATAAGAGCCAGAGTCTCTAATACGGGCCACCATTGACTTCAAAAAAAGGGTGAGCACAGGGCAGAGCTCTGCGCCCCGAGCCCACCCAGTTGTGTGACAATAGTCTTCCTGATTCTGCTCCCGGCCAATCAGGAAACGGGTCCTGAGACCTGTTTCCCAATTGGCCAAAAGGGAGAAGCGATCCTAGGAGAAGGAGGGAGGAGACACACAGTGGAAGACGCCGTGATGGCGATGAGGATACGCAGGGGAAGTCAGAGGGAATGGTGGGGTAAGTGCGGGGCTGGTAACCGACCAACCGGGGGGGGGGGGTGACCCGACCGGGGGGTACTATTTTCCACCCCCTCCCCCCCAAAAAATACCATTTTTTTTATTGTCAAAGCAAAACTGGCTGAAAATAGTAAAAAAATATATTTTTTAAATTTAGCTGTGCATTTCTTGTTACTACCATAACCTACCACCAGAACAACCCAAAATAAATTCTCTTGTTCCTAATGATCGCAGGGATACCACATATGTGTATATTAGTTGTTGTTTGTACACGTAGTACAGCCCAGATACAATAATGCACATTTTTTTTTTTTTTTTTTAATTTTTTAATTTTTAAAAAAATATATATATTTTTTTACTTTCTGCTATAATTCACATCCAATAAAAAAAAATCTAATTTCTTCATCGATTTAGGCCAATATGTATT